>VNJQ01006215.1:128016-394343 GCA_008042515.1 Drosophila truncata | reverse complement strand
CATAGGAACGATCGGTAAAATTTTCGAAAAAAAATTATAACTTTGTTAGTTTTCAACAAAATTCCACCAAATTTGATATTTGGCCGTCAATTATTAATCTAGAATTTCGGTTTTAATTTCATGAAAATCGGACGACTATATCCTATAGCTGCCATAGGAACAATCAGGAAAATAATAGATAAAATCATAACTTCGCTGTTTCTCAACATATTTTCATCAAATTTGAAATTTGGCCACTTAATATATTTTGAGAATCTTAGTTTTAATTTCATGAAAATCAGACGACTATATCCTATAGCTGCCAATCAGGGTAATAATAAAAAATTCGTAGTTTCGCTTTTTCTCAAAATATTTTAATCAAATTTGGGATTTGAACACTTATTATTATTTCAGAATTTCGATTTTAATTGTATAGTTCAATTGCAATCTGCAAGGGTATATAAACTTCGGCAAGCCGAAGTTAGCTTCCTTTCTTGTTATGCTTATTTTTAGCTCTTCGGAATTGGGAAATATTTGAGTAAACACACAGAGTACTGGAATTGTTGCGCACTTGGCTAATTGTTTGCTCTTGACTCATTGAGTTTTTCGGGGAATTGAAGGGTGGACCGAAGTGGAGGAATTGGTGGAGGGGGGGAGGCGATGGGAGGCCAAAGGTCGGGGGCTTCCGAAAGACACATACACGTGTAGTAATATGGAAACTGGAACCGGTGCGATTAGCAGCGTTTAAAGAGCAAAGATTACGAAACCCGGCTGGAATAACTGAGGCAGATGCAGATGTCGTGACTGAAAGCCGTTATCTTTTATTGGGAGGCAGGAGCAGTTGGACAAGTAAATTATTCCTTAATTGTCATGAAATCCCAATTGCCACGGTAATTCTATTCCCCAATCAGGCGACTTCTGGTTACATCAGCGGCCAATCTGTTGCCTGGCTGCGCCAACCACCGCCCTCCATGGGGACACGTTTCCATGCAGAACACTTCACTCACTTACTTGCTAATATTAGTGGTCCAGGGCGGGCGATATGTTTTAAACTAAACTAATCTCCAAAATAATTAGGCAAAGAAACTGCGGCACCTCAGCCGGGCAGTGTTGGTAAGCGTGCGCCCCTCCACCACAACAGCTGTTCGCGGTCAGTTGCAAGTCTCCCAGCACTAAATCTGATTACTCGATGAAAGCAGTATATTGCGATATTTCGATATGTGGCTATTTTTTCCCACCTCTATTTTATCACGTGAATCGCATTTGTGGGTGGCGGCGGTCGTTTTGCTGATTTTTAGCACAGAAAAACACAGCTCGCTGTTTTTAAATAGCACAAAAAGCACACTTGTGTCGTTCCAATCAACCAGAGCCGCTAAAAAGTAAGTGTCCGCCAGACAAACGGCAGTTTTTCTCCACTTATTTTCCGGGTAAAGTGAAAAGTGGCCCCGCATATTGAGAAAAAAAAAATCCCATTCCCATAACTGCATCGCAGTAGGTCTGCTGACCCAATCAATGTTTTATAATTAACCGAGAAGTGTGAGAAAATTCGTTTTGCAATGTGTCTACGTGATATTAATGACCCTGAAAATTGAGTTCTGCGAGCTCGGAGCCCCCCAACTTGGCAAAGTTTGCTCGGTCCCAAGTGCAGCAGCATCTGGCGGTGGAAAACATGCCGTTTCCCTAGCGGATCTATCTGGAAATATGCAGGTGGTGGTGGAGTAGAGGGGCGGAAGCGGCGGGCTTGGAAAATGTGTGAAAAGTGTTTTGGTTTTTGTGCTGAAAACCCGTGAGCAGAAAATTATTGATCGAAAAACTGTCATGTGACTGTCACCGAACAGCTGACAGCGAGCGAAACTCTCCACTGTCAGAGAGCCGTCTCTCTCTGACTCTCCACAGCTACCCCTCTCGCTCGCTCTCACACAGTCTTCTTCCGCTCTGGGTAAACAAAATAAATAAGTTGAAAATTCTTGTTTAAAGATTTAAACATTTTCCGCTTAGTTGAAACAAAGCATGTACCGGACATGCAGTTAAATGCTGTGCAAACAAGCAAATACAACTTTTCCACATTTGTTTAGGCACAAGGACCCTCGTAATAAATAGTTGTATTGCGTGCAACAAGGACCTTGGTGAAAGCTGACCACATATTTATTTAGAGGCGAAAGTCAAACATGGCCAATACATGCGGCGAGAGCTCACTCCAATGGCCAAGAACCCCGAACAGCTGCTGGAATTCCAGCGCGTGCTTATCTGTGGGTCTCCAGCTCCTCCTCCTGCTGCTGCTGCCTTTGCTGCTGCTGCTGCTGCTGCTGCTCCGACCCCCGGATAGCACATTATTATTAATTAATTTGGGCGCACACCCCACTGTGACCAAGGCTTGTTCTACTCTCCCTGCTCCCTTCCTGGCTTTCCTTTGTGTCCCTTTTATTGTTTTTCTTTGACTCTGTTTTCGTCATTGCAATTTCCTGTATTGGCGCTCCGGACTACCCCAACTCGGGACTAGGAATCGGGATCAGGACATCGGCGCGGGGCCCACACCATTAGCGACAGCCGTTGGCCAGTCAGACTGTCTCCACTTGTTTGGCGACGCCTTGGCTGGAGCCCTCCGCTTCGCTCCTCTCCAGTCCTCCTTTGGCTTTCGTTTGTCGCTGCCTGCGTTGCCTTTTTTCGATTCGACGGGGCCAATCCACGTCACCATTCGACGAGCATGGCAGCATAACAGTTACTCCTCCTCCTCCTCCTGGTGGTGCTCCTCCTCCTATCTCTCTTTCACTTTCCCCGCCCTTTCGATTCCCCCGAAGCAATTTAGCTTTTGTTGCTAAAAATAAACATACGTAGTGTTTGCACTGGGAAAAAATATATATAAAACGCATTGTCATGTTAGAGTTTATTATATATGCTTTGAATATTACATTTTAGTGTCCAAAATACTTTTAAAAATAGTTTTGAACGATAAAATAATATAAAAAGTTAAGTTTTAATATATTAAAGTAGTTGCATAACTCAGAGATAATGAACTTTAAATAATTTAGTTGTTATATGATTAGTTATAAAGATACCTAAGTTCTGTACGTGGCAATTCCTATAGAAACCCTGTAATATTGTGAAAAGTAACTCACTTTTATATTATCTCTATCAAATATTGTAATGCAATGTAAAGATAGATAATAGTGACGTATTTTCTGGTATATCTTTATGAGATAATAAATGATGATTTGCATATTTGTAAATGTCAATTGAAAGAGATTTAACAAGAGTGTAATATTTCCAATATTACTGATAATGATTATATGTCGTAATTATGCAACCTTCTTTCTCTCTCTCTCTCTCTCTTTCTGATATGATATAATTTATATGTAGGTTTACGCCAACCAATTTTGTTAATATCATTTTTTCTGTGCGTGTTTCCGTTTCCCATTTACCATTGCCTCGTTGCCAGGATGTTGTTGCTCCCAACGCCCCTTTCTGTTTCTGATAATCGTTGTTGCTCCTGACGCTTCCTGGGCGAGGACAATGCACTGCCTTGACTTTTGAGGGGCGGAGATCGGCTTTGAAAGGGGGGCACAACTCCAGAGCTGGCCTGTTGTCACTCCTTGAGCTCGTGTTGTGTGTGTTTTCGTGTCTCTTTCTGAAGGCCATCATCGTGGAGGTTATGTAATAACAGTCCACAGCCCATAGGCCCGAATTGGGGTAAAGTTAGATTTATATCTCGTGGCGTTTGCTGTGTGATTACTCATACGCCCAAAGCAGGGGCAGAAGGAGGTGAAGGAGCCCAGGAGTCAGCGACACTTACCCAAATTGAGCACTCGTTTTGGTTTTTTGGCCCTGGCGCCTTTCGTTGCTTCGTCATCAAGTGTTTTTTTTTTGTATTTTCGGGTATCGTCGGATCGCGACCACTTCGGGTCCTCGGCTTGCCGACTTTCATGGCATCTGGTCGTTATGCCAGCACTCATTTCGATTCGAAACACCGACCGAGAACCACGGAAATGTGGCGGCACTTCGAGTAGGAAGGAATAGGAAAAACACACAAACGGAGTAGAGGAAAACCGCAAAAAAGCGGCGGTGAAGAAGGGGAGGAAGGAGGAAAAATGCCAAAAAAACCCGGTGGAAAAGTTCCTGACCATTCTGTTGAGACGCAAGGAGTGCTAGGATCAAGTGTTTGTGTAAGCACGCCAAGGATATAATATGTGTAAATGTGTATTTAGAAGCATAGAGACACTCTGGCGCTGGACAGTCTGGCGCCAGTGGCTGACATTGGCTACACTCTCCTTTTGTCCGTGAAAATGGCAAATTTCCAGTGTCGGTCGATCGCAAAAAAAAAAAAAAGAAAACACTTAATATTGACCGAAGGCCAGTGGCAATTAAATTTTCATCGCCGGAAACTTTGAAGACATGCAATGGGGGAGGGGAGATACTTACATAATTTACAAGGGGGGCGGGCAATCGATTAGCCAAGGTCACAGTCACTCAGCCACCTCATTGTCTCTCTCTTTGCTCGCCCACTAAATAGCCATCAAGATGTTGTCCGAATACTGGATTATCTCGGCGCCGGGCGACAAGACCTGCCAGCAGACGTACGACACCATGAACAATCTGACCAGCAAGCAACACAGTCTGTGCAGTAACTACAAGTTCCATATACCAGACCTGAAGGTGAGTGAGGTCCTTAGGCCATAATATCCTTATCATAATCATTATCTGTTGTCTTAGGTCGGAACCCTGGACCAACTGGTGGGCCTGTCCGATGATCTGGGCAAGCTGGACACTTATGTGGAGCAGATCACCCGCAAGGTGGCCAACTATCTGGGCGAGGTGCTGGAGGATCAGCGGGACAAGCTGCATGAGAACCTGATGGCCAACAACAGTAAGTCGTCTGCCTGCCACTAATAAGTTGTATTAGTTTAGCTTATAGTCTAGCTTAGCTTAGTTCCGTTTAGTTTAGTTTAGTTTTGGTTAGGTGATGCCTGTTCCGAGTCACGAATCTATATCGTTTTAGTTCTTTAGTTACTATACATACTATATTACTATATTTCTAAGCAGTTCTTCTGACCGTAGACACTGTTGAATCTGAATGCTGCTCTGATATAATCGTACCATGTGTATTGCCCACATCTACTATTGTTTACCCACGACTGTTCTGTATTAACTAACAACAAAAAAAAAAAAACAATGAAAAGAAACCAATGAGAGATTACCCGAAACCGGGTCCCCTGTTTTCCTCAGAACTCAGTTACTCTGTGGAATGTTTTCGATCTACTATATCTACATATGTCCTCTCCCTCTGAGATGCGCCCTTTTACAACTAACACGAATCCCGTCACATTCCCTATATATTTACGATAATTATTAGTTCGAAAAGTACTTTGCGAAGCGAGAAACAGATTTAAAAACTAATCGATTTTCAGCCGAAACCCTCTCAGGCTTTACATTATCTATTCCTTTCCAAGTTTTCAATGCCTTTTTTTCGTTATTTCCTCTTAAGTTTATTATTTACTATCTCTTGAGTTGAGGTTCCTTTTTGATTTTTCTGTTCTGAACTCATAATGCGCACAATCATCACCACAGAAATGAGGGATATATTGAAGGATATTCCCTTTGGGAATCTATGTAGTTCGAAGAAATGGTCTAAAAGAAATACTGCAACAACAATGGAATTAAAGTTTACGGAAAACTAGAAAAAATCTATTAAATTCAACGGGAACGAAATTGCAATAAAAACAATGAAAAGGAAAAGAAATTATGGAAATAGCCGAATGGCAATTTGCGTTGTTTATTTTGGTACATTTTAATACGCACCGACCTCTCACACGCTATAAAGATCTCAAAGATCTTCAAAAAAAAAAAAAAAAATACAGACACAGATACACACACACACACATACAGCGGCATATATATTTTTGGCCCCATCCAAGGGCGCCCCCGAATCCCCGGTCAATTACTCCGTGTTCGGTCTAAGGTCGCCCCCAAACAAAACAAAAGATACAAAACAAACTAAGAGATACTCTGACACACACACACACACAACCACACGCTGGAGAGGAGGAGTACAGTGAACACTTTGTATATTTTACATATATTGTTGTACGTTTCTTTTCGGTTTGTTGGATACGATTGAGTTGGACAAGTTATTTGTGGTTTTCCGTCATTTGAAAGCCCATTAGTTTTTAAATCATTCACCGCAAAAAAATAGAAACGAGAACGAGAAGAAAACAAAAAAAAAAAATGAGATGAAAATGCGAACCGAGGAAAGCTAATGTGTAAAGATATATAGAGACCCATAAATTGCATATACTCGTACTATATAAACATATATCTATATATATAAACTCTTGACTATGACTTTTTGCGCGAGTGTCGTTCTTCCCTCATACTTTTACTTATCTTTTAATTTTTATTTCGAGTTTACATGTAACTATTATTTGTATAAAAATAACAATATGTACTGTACATACATATGTATCCTCTCTCTCTCTCTCTATATATATATTATAGACTGTTGTAACTACATATTGTGTGTGTGCCTGATTGTGTGTCTGCGTGCGTATCTGTGTTGTCTCATTTTATACTCTCACCTGCATCGATCCGCTTGGAAAAACGCTTATTTCTGTTACATTTTCCTCCAGCAAAACTCATTCAATCGCATGCACACGCACACACACGCTTGTGCCTGGATAGGAGATGCATTCTCCTGGAATTGGGTTTCCTTTCCCCGGAAAAGCCTGCCTGTGCCTGTGTGTGTGTGTGCTTGTGTTTGGGTGGAAATGAGTGGGAGTGTGTCTGTGTATGTGCACCTGTTCTCATGCGCTTTTCACACACAAAAAACCATCGCATTTCGCTAATTGGGTAAGATGGGGAAGATACATTGCAATTAGAGCTAATTGGAAAACTTATGGAAAAACAACAGCAACAGTAACAACAACGAAACGCTTTTACACTGCAACTAAGAGAAACTATCGGAAATATCGAAACTAAATATCGAAAATATCGAAAAAATATCCAAATGAAAGCACAAAATGAGACGCAAACATCAGTCTATCTATATCAGCCATGGAATCACAGAGTTCCCTCTCGATTATACATACTATATATTTTGTTCCACTGTTGTTCATGGGATGCCATTCAGTTCTCCTTGATTCAGATATTCCCTATCGCACAAACACACACATTCCAAAGCCAAAACCAGATCCAGATCCAGATCCATAAAGCAATATAACCACCCGCACACATGAGTATCAAATTTCTTACATTTATATCCCCACATTTAATTTTCGTTCTTTTGTTTTTAAAATATTTATAAAAAAAAAATAAGATGAGTAACTTTTGGTTTCGCTTTTGGTTGATCAGGAACAATCATCGATGATGATGATGAGCAGTTCGGTTTTAGAGTTCTGTCTAGGTAAACCGGTCAGGATTAGCCCCTATATGTATGCTATATAGTTTTACTTTTAATTTATTTCGACCCACTGAGAAGTTCCTCGGGGACCGCGGAATTTCGAACTGAAAACGAACTAAGACTAAGTCCTGCCACCGAAATCTAAATGCCTTGTGTTGTATTGTCTGTATTGGAAACTCGTAACTCCAATTCCAACTCTTAAATCGTATCCCGTGCCTGCCTGATTGCCCGATCAAACCTCAACCTGAATCTGAACCTGAACCTGAACCTGAACCTGAACCTCCAACTGAAATGAATCCGAATAAACCGATGCAGGTCCTGGGCCACCTGACGACAGCATGCCGTGTCGCCACCACCAGCGTATCAAGCATCTCAGCCTGCGACACCAGCGAAAACACCAGCACACGCACCACCAAAACAAACCCCAACACTACCATCACCACCACCATCACCACCAGCTGCCCCAGGATCTCAAGGGTAAATCCACGCCAGCATCACAGGCAACAGCCTGTTCCCCTGCCACTCCTCCGCCCCCTAATCTTCCGCCGCCAACGCCTGCCTGTGCCTGCATTTCCGCCGATGCCCTAGCTTCCGGACACGGACATGGATCCGTATCTGGCGGCAGCCTGACTAATCTCTCGTCGAGCCACGACCCGGAGCCGGAGTTTGATGCCTGTCCGTGCGATGAGTGCTTCGCCTGCGCCCCGCCCAGCACCAGCGCCACGGCCAGCACACTCCTGGCGGATGAGTGCTACTCACAGACTGCCTCCTCCATGCTGAGTGCTACCCGCTGTGCCCTCTCTACGGTGGCAGCGATAGCCACGGGCAGTGGTTTGGGTAGCGGACCCAGTACCAGTGCCGCGGCAGCTGCAGCCTCAACTGGTGGCGTGGCCTCCTCCTCCGCCTGCTCCTCGGCCTACTTCTCCACGTCGGCGCCAACGACCAGCAGCTCGGTGCACAGCAGCATGTCGCGATCTAACAGCAAGCGGCTGAATAACAACACTTGCAGCATCAATAATAACAAGCTCAGCTTCCGCAGCGGCAGCCATGTGAGCCAGCTGCACCTGCCTACGCATCAGCAGTCGCATCATCAGCTGCATCATCCGCCGCCTGCAGGGCACCATCAATCCCATACGAATCCGCTGCAATCGCCCACACAAAAGTCCGTGTCGGAGGATGAGGGCGATGCAGCGGCTCCCGATGATGGGGAGACGGACGGCGAGGACCCCAAGAGTCCGAACAGTGTGCAGTCCGATCTGTCGGACACCTTCGACTGGTGGTTTAATAAGCCCAAGCGTAACTCTAAGAAGAGCAGGTATCTTATCATCGCATTACCTACTTTTGTAGAACGTTGCCAAATCGCCAGCACCCCAGATAAACAAAAATAAACTAAAACCTGAAAGAAAAAAAAACAAAACAAAATAAATAAAAGCCAGTCACCCGCTGTCATCCCGCTAAGCTAGCCAACAAAATCCACACCAAAAACCAAAAAACACCACACTAAACACTGCTGTAAAAACACAAGATACAACAACACCACACAAACAACAAACAACAATAAAACAATGGTGCACCCGCTTTGCCTGCTCTCATCCAAAATTACACACAATACCACACATACCAGTAAAACGAAAGTCCTGAAAGTCCATAAATGTTTGAGTTGATTAAGAAAACCGAAAACCGAGTCAAATGCAATAATAATGTATTTCTTTTTTAAATCACTTCCCATCGACAATCGCACATTTGCCACCCGTTCACCAAAACACCAATGCGCCAATTCACCAATACACCAATTCACCAATTCACAACGACAGTGCACAACGCAATGCAGAAACACCACAGTCACAACAACAACAACAACAGACACCACAAGGACACCCACAGACAGCACAACAGCCAACTACGACGATACACCAACAGATACCATTATACCAACAGACACCACAACAACACCTATCCAAAGCAATGACATTTTGGCATCAAGCATCGACCACACCGCGCTCTAGTTATCGCTCTTTCTTCAATTCTCTTGCCGATCAAATTTATAGCAAACGTTCTACACCGAGTCAATTAAATATAAACAATGGATTTAATTTAACACCAACACATAGATCGTCTCCAGTGAGTAGTTGTTGTGGCAGTAGTAGCCAGGGGCGATCCAGTCCGGACACGGATCCCGCCGAGCCGCCCGAATTTCCGCTGAGTCCAGGTTAGCATGCCTGGGTTGGTCCACGACCCGACACTCTTTTGAAGATTACGATCTCCGGATCGTGATCGACGTTGACATATACCTACTACTATAAGTGTATGTACATGTTGATGTTGCCGTTGCTCTCCTACGTTCCTTCCGTTTCGTTTTATTTTGTTTTTCTTTCTGATTTTCCAATTATTGTTTTCCCGAGCAACTTGATGTGTTACCCACCAATCACCACCACTGCTCTCTCTCTCTCTCTACTCACTTTCTTTGACGTCGTCCACTTTTCGAAAGTGAATTGCAGAGGACTCTTTCTGTTCTATCTTTTTGTTGAAGCAACTATTTAGCCAAGTGATCGTTTCGAAGTTCTCCTACTTTCGCCACTTTTGATTTGCCTTTCACTCTCCTTTTTCTCTCTGTACCATATATTATATATATATATATATTCTATATATTACGATATTTGCAAACGCCTTTTGTTTGCGCTTCGTTTTGCTTTCTCGCGATATTTCGATATGATATTTGTATAGAAAAAACACACACGGATCCGTTGTAAAAGTGTAAAAGCGATTATGTTGTTCTTTCAGTGTACGCTCACCACCAAAATCACCAACCAAATGTTGTTCTGCGCTCCACATCATTACAGCCACGATTAACGCCGATTCCCATTAAGCTATATCTGCTATATATCTCACCCAACCAATCACCAATAATAATAAAAGCAGCTTTGCCCAGCGCCAAATGAGTTACTGTGTTTGCTTTGTTTGCATTTTTATTTTCCCTTTGAGTGTCTATATAGAGTATCTATAATTATCCAACACACACAGCATTATGTTTTCAAAGTCCAGCTAAAGTGTTCTGCCGTGTGACACCAAAGGTATTTCCAATTGCGACTAATATGCATAGTCCCAATCCCCCCTAATCCCCCGTAGTCAATGTATTTGCATCCCAAATTTTGTTAATTTTTGTAATCTTAAAAACCTAATAATTATATATCCTGAGTGTGTAAGCGTGTGTGTGTGCGTCTGAGTAATCCTTTATGTATATTATGTAATGTTTTGTGAACAACTAACCAGCATTTTTCAGTTACTTTTATACTTTTTTCTACGACTTTACTGATTTATATATTAGCTTCTGAGCCTATAGTTTCTTTAAACTAATTCTATACAACTTTTAGATCAATTACTATGTATTTCTTTTCGATTTCGTTTTGTACTTACTTAAACATTAATGGGAACCACAATCTGTTTGTGTTCCTGCTAGCCAACTAAGTCAACTTATCGAACAAAGCATTGTTCCTTCCGATCTTTACTAACAATATCTTCTTCGATTTAATATAGCCGAACTGCCGCAGTACTTGACCCGTTTCCAATGGGATATGGCCAAGTACCCGATCAAGCAGTCGTTGCGCAACATCGCCGACATTATTTCCAAGCAGATTGGCCAGATCGATGGCGATCTCAAGACCAAGTCGCAGGCTTATAACAACCTCAAGGGAAATCTGCAGAACCTGGAAAAGAAGAAGACGTAAGTGCAGATTGAATTATTGGATTATAAATATTTATTTTAATACCTCTATCTTTCCCTCATAACAGTGGCAGCTTGCTGACCAGGAATCTGGCTGATTTGGTCAAGAAGGAACACTTCATCTTGGACTCGGAGTACCTGACCACTTTGCTGGTCATCGTGCCTAAGTAAGTTGCGGATTTATACATCACTTTTCCATAATTTAATCTTAATCGCTCTTCTTTTCCCCTAAATAGGGTCATGGCCAACGACTGGCTGATCAACTACGAGAAGATCACGGACATGATTGTGCCCCGCTCCACGCAGCTCATCCAGGAGGACAGCGACTACTGTCTGTTCAATGTGACGCTCTTCAAGAAGGTGGCCGAGGAGTTCAAGCTCCATGCTCGTGAGCGCAAGTTCATTGTACGCGACTTTGTCTACAACGAGGAGGAGCTGGCCGCTGGCAAGAGCGAGATGACCAAGCTGATGACGGACAAGAAGAAGCAGTTTGTAAGTAGTTCAATCGCTTACAAAGGTTCTCAGCGGAAGAGATTATAATCGTTACTCGATTACAGGGTCCCCTGGTGCGCTGGCTGAAGGTGAACTTCAGTGAGGCCTTCTGCGCCTTGATCCACGTGAAGGCTCTGCGCGTTTTCGTGGAATCTGTGCTGAGGTAAGCTTCAGGCTTAAATTTTCCATGAGATCCAGCTGTTACTAATCAATTCTTAACCCACAGATACGGTCTGCCCGTCAACTTCCAGGCCATCTTGATTGAGCCCAACAAGAAGAGTGTGAAGCGTCTGCGTGATGTGCTCAACCAGCTCTACGGCCATTTGGATGGCGCCTCTGCCTGTGGTCAAACCAGCAGTGCTGATGTGAGTTTACTGTCTATTTTGACCACAAATTTCTTTTAAATTAATATATTTTACTTTATTTTGTGAAACAGAACGTGGACATCCCCGGTCTGGGCTTCGGTCAGTCCGAATACTATCCCTATGTGTTCTACAAGGTCAATATCGACATGGTGGAGCAGGCCAAGATCTAAAGCCCCCCCAAACATTGCATAAGCATCCCAGCATCCAACCACACAAAATATACTTTACTCTACAGAGAAACCAACTTAAAATCAGCTGAACCATTCGCAGACATCAAATGAAACAAAATTAATAGATTACTTAAAATAATTTTAGTCATTTTTATCTAATTATTGTTGTTATTTATGTTGCGCGTTGCCGTTAAATTCTGTTTAAACTTACGGTTCGCGCGTCAACACAACCGAAACAAGTCAAGAAAACGTTTGCAATTATCCCCCAAACTTTCCCCCATTGTGCTTTGTCCCTTCTTCAGTTTGCTAAACAGTATTTTATGTTGTTCTTTATGCCTTATGATGAATGATGAACAGAATGTTTAACCCGTAGCCAAATTTACACACATTAAACACACACACACACACATTGTCTTGTCGCCGGAGCCCACCAGCTTTGATTCTCCATTTTTGTTTGTTTTTTGGTAGCTATACAAATAAACATTTGAGTTACAATTCGTTTTAAAAAGAACACTTTCGTCTCGTTTCGTGCTTGGTATCCTGTATCCTGTATCCGTATCCGTGACTAACCACCAACAATATACTAAAAGAAAACATGTCCAAAATAAATTTAAGATGGTGTCGCAAACTTTTGCTAACAAAAAAAAAAAAAGAAAAACGTTTCGAGTAAAGACAAACACAATTAATTAACGCAAGTATTGTATTTATAAATGTTGCCTAGAAAAATCGAAATCGAAACCTGCTCGCTGTCTTTGCATACTAACTCTGATAATCCCATATGCGCTGAGGAGACCTACGAGCATTTTGTGGTTCTGCTAGCTTGCTTAACCCCCCCGTTTAGCGCGAGAGATGGAGATGGAGAAGTGAACAATAATATTCTATTCGTATGTAAAGTTTTTTTCAGTTTGTGAGAGAGAGATACAGTATCTACCTATATATATATATATATATAAATATTTTAAAGTTATGCATACTATGTGTAAAAACGAATGAAACGAAAGAAACCATGTAAATGTCATTGCGTTCTATATAAGGTGCAATTAAGCCATCCTTGTAAATAATTATAAAGAAAGAAAGACATTCCCAACTTGTTGTTTTGTTCTCAATTCTGGTTTCGCTTTTATTTATCCATACCTCTTAGTTTATATTTAAATTATCAAATGTGTGGGTTCTGCACGGATTTTGATCGTCTTAAACATTAAACTAAATATATAATTAGAACAAAAATTAATTAAAATAATAAGTTATGCTGTATGTATTTTGTATAGGATCAAATTCCGTGCGAGGGAGAATCGATTGGGGGCTACATCTCCTGCTTGGAGAGTTTGTTGTGTGCGGAGGCATTACGTGAAATCTTTAGGATATTCGGTGGCTTCGGCTGGTTCTTATCCGCCTCGTATTGGGCGCGATGCAGGCGCTGGCGATGCTTGTACATGTTGGCGCTGCAGAAGAAAGTCATCGGGCAGTTGGGACAGGTGTAGAGTACTTCGCCAGTATGGGTGGACGTGTGTTCCTGCAGGGGAAGGATGGGGTTTTACAAATCTTTAATTGAAAAGTGGCATTTTCCTGTAATTACCTTCAGTTCTTGCGGCCGCTTGAAGGCCTTCTCGCACATGGTGCACTTAAACTTGCGTTCGCACTCGTGGTTGTGATAGATGTGACGCCTTAGAGCCCTGGCATTCGGCGACACCTTGGAGCAGATGGGGCAACGATGTTCGCCCACGCTCTCCACATGGATGCTTTTCATGTGCTGCTTCAGTCCCGTCATGCCCTTCAGCCATGCCCCGCAGATCTGGCATTGCTTCAGCTCCGGCTCCGGCCGCGGCGTATCCGAGTGCATCAGCTCCTGGTGCTTCTTCAGGATGATCTTTGTGCGCATCTGCTTGCCGCACTTGTCGCAGATGATGGTACTCTCCGGGTCGTGCATGGAGCTCATGTGGTTCTTCAGCTTGCGCTCGGTAAGGAATCTAGTGCGGAAAAGGGTCAGGGTTAGCCGGCAGTCTTGAGGAACTAAGAGTCTATATACTTACTTCTTATTGCACTCGGAACAGGTGAACTTGAACTCAGACTTGGGCACGTGCTTGTTCAACTTGTGATAGTCAATGGCCGTCTTGCTGAGGAAGGTCTTTGAACACAGGTCGCAGCTGAAGGTAAGCTTGATGGCCGGATCTAGATGCACCTGCTGGTGAGATTCCAGGTGCCGCGAGTTCTGGAACGATTTCTCGCAGACGCTGCACTTGAAATGATCCGGATTCCAGTGAACCTGCACATGCTCGGCCAGCACCTTGCGCTGCGTGAACTTGCGGCCGCAGCACATCATGTAGCCGGGATCCACCTGGTGAGTCAGTCGGTGGTGGCGCTGCATCTCTGTGAAGTTGTGCACCATCAGGTTGCACAGTGGACACGGCAGCACGGTGGTGAAGAACTTGGCAATGATGGTGTCGTACTCCTCCTGCTGCTTCTTGCGCTGTTCCAGCAGCTCGCGGGACATGCGCACCTTCGGCTCTGCCGGTTTCGTGCGCTTTTTGTACTTCTTCGGACGCACCACAGTTCTCTTGGGCAGCACAGCGAACTCCTGCTTCCCCTTTTTATCCAGCTCAAAGTCCGAATCGGAATCGAAGCCTCCTCCACTGCCTCCGTAGTTGTCGTCTTCAGAAGAGTTATCATCGCTGGGCACCAGGCCATCGTCAAGGTTGCAGGAGAAGTCGGGATCCTCGTCGGCAAAATCTTCCACTTCTTCGGACTTTAGATTGAGTTCAATGTCTTCTTTCGGTTTCAGGGGAGCGTCCGTGGCGACATCTGCTTTGCGGGGACGGCCACGTCGCCTTTTGGGCGGCGCCGGCTCCACAGGCTCCTCGATTACCTCAGGATCTGCTAAGGAACCTTCCTCGGCCTTCAAGCGCTTCCTCAGGCGTCTGTTTGGGGCTTCTAGTTGGTCTTGCGTGGACTGTGTGTTGGCCGTACTCTCCAGAATTTCTATTCGTGGCAAGTGGTCCAGTTCGTGCTCTTCTATTTTGACCTCCGGATAGAAGAAGTTTCGTCCGCCAAGTTCTGGCGTCTCCTGCAAAGGCTGCACCACATCCCCGGCAGCCACTTTTGAGGTTTCAGCCAAGAAGGAGGAAGTGCCTTGCGTAAGCGGATCATCCTCCATGAGCAGTATTTTGGTTTCTTGCAAAGAGTTCTGTGCCTGGCTCACGAATTCGTGTAGTGTGTGAAAATCGGAAACAGTTTTCCAGCAGCGCCCGCAGATCCTTTCGCGACTCTCCTGGGAGATCTGGAAGGGGAAGTGCTGGTTGACGATCCTGGCCACATCCAGTTGCAGCGCCCTGGGGGACTGCATGTCTATGTAGTCGCCCATCATTGCCGGATACTCGCACGTGCAGAGTAAGCAGCAGGAAGAGGAATCTATTGTTAAATTGTTAAATGTCAAATTTGTGGCATTTCTTTGGCTGGGAGAAGAGGAGCACTCGTCCTCTTGGCTTCGCGGGCTGCCTCTCAGCACCCGCGCAGTCTTACCCATTATGATGCTTGTTCCGGGTTATGAGAACTTACTAGCCATCTAAAAACTTTTAAATAAAATTCACTTTTTTATTTACTAATTTGTTAAAAGCCGCAGTTGGACTCAGGACGCCAGCTGATAACCGATTAACGATAACGATATGAAATGACGCTGTGCATTTACTAGACAATTAAAACTGGTCACTCTAGACTACCAATTTGTTTAATATTTTGTTATTAATAACAATTTTTAATAAAAATCGAACATTAATCAATAAATACTTAGTTCCTGTGCTATTTTCGGCATAAGAAAACATCCTGCTAACAGGAAAACAACACTCCACGTGGTTAGATACTATAATATGGTAACCAGCGACATGTGAACATTTGTTTACATATTTATTTTCTTATTTTCAGCTGTTTCTTTTATTATTAATAAGAAACGAAGTAAAGTGTATTCAAAATGGAACCACGGGAGGTCATTCGATACAGCCCTGAAGAGATTGTCAAGGAACCCGAGTGTCCCGCCTGTGGAATTGACATGAGCTCCATGAAAAAGCCCTTCAGCCATGCAAGGAGGTGCTTCAGCATCAGGCGTCCTGGTCCCGTGTACAGGATTTTCGGCTATGTGGAGTGCCAATGTGGTTTGCTCATACATGACGGATCGAAAGCCCAAAAACTTCATGTTTGCATGGTAAATAAGATCTTAAAGATTGTTTTTTCCGAGTATTACAATCATTTTCAATTATAGGGTAAAATTCCTCCGTATGATCCTCGCGTACAGATGCCTGCCTCCCCGCCAACTACTATATCATCGTCTCCTCCGGAACCAGCGCCCGAGCCAGAGCCAGCGAAACTGGGATCTGTAGATCACAAGACCGTGCAACCCCACAGAAAAAAATGGATACGCAACTTTACCTATCCCATTAAGGAGAAATTAGAAGATATTCAATTGGTGAAACAGCCTGACGTTTATAAACCGAAACTCAAATCGGTGCCAAGAGTTCGCAACTTTGACATGCCATACAGAGCTCCATCGGAGGAAGTCTGTGTTTACTCCATAATTAGGAGTGATGAATCTATATCAATTGCGGGCGGATCAGTCCTTAAAGTGAATCATGGAACTAAAGAAAACATCATAGTCAAGAAGAATTCCTTGCGACTGCCAGTGGTTAATAAAAGATGAAAAGCATGAATATAAAAATTAAAGCATTAATTTTAGGATAAAGGAACATTCGGTTAAGGCTTATCGTCATATAATATTTACCTTTTATTTCCTTATAAGAAAAATGTTTATATTATTTCATTTTGAATATATTATTTCTCAAACTAAAATGAAAACTACTTTGTTTTTGTAGTCGTGTTATTTTCTTTATCAGCAAAGAAGGAAACTCTTAGTTTTATTCAAAATTATATATTTAGACATTATTTAAATAAATCTATTCCCAAAATAAAACAAGAATAAAATATAAATTAAATATTTGTCAAACCGGAAAAATAAAACCCACCTGGTCACACTTTCTTCAAAAGCAAAACAACATCCACGTAAAAAGGTTCAATTTGACGGGCTATTATTTATAATTATCCGGATGTCAGCTGCCAGGAGCCAGGAATATGATTGTACCACGAAGTGCAGACACCGCCAGCATGGCAACACCATCACAGCGGCGCTAACGAAGCGTTCAATCGACAACCGGAAGCTGGCGGCTTTTATTTTCAAGACTTGCGGAAATTTCGCCAATATTCTCGATGACCTGGTAAGGTGGTGAAATAGGGCTACAGCTGTCCAACATCCATCCTCTTCCTTCTTCCCTCAGGGGCGCTCAGCAGTTCACATGGCCGCCTCGACGGGGCGGTACGAGATCCTGGAGTGGCTTCTCAATCATGGCGCCTACATCAACGGCCAGGACTATGAATCTGGCAGCAGTCCTCTGCATCGGGCCCTGTACTACGGCTCCCTAGACTGTGCCGTGCTGCTGCTGCGATATGGCGCCAGTCTGGAACTCTTAGACGAGGACACACGGTGTCCCCTGCAGGCGATTTGCCGGAAATGCGACTACTACGATGGCACAGATTCGCAGTGAGTTTTGGAAGATGTACTGATTGGTTTCAATCTAACCGGCCATCTAATCTCAACCTAGAAACGATGTCTTGGTCTGGGGCTCTAACAAAAACTACAATCTCGGGATTGGCAGCGAGCAAAACACCAATGCGCCGCAGGTTGTGGATTTCTTTCGAAAGTCCAGCATTTACTTGGAACAGGTTGCCCTGGGCGCCTATCACAGTCTCTTTTGCGACAAGAAGGGGCACCTGTACGCCGTGGGACACGGCAAGGGTGGTCGCCTCGGCATCGGAGTGGAGAACAGCTTGCCAGCACCCAAGCGCGTGAAGGTCTCCTCTAAGCTGGGCGACGATTCCATTCTCTGCATCAGCGTCTCCCGCCAACACTCGCTGGTGCTCACGCACCGCTCGCTGGTTTTCGCCTGCGGCCTCAATAGCGACCATCAGCTGGGCGTGCGTGACGCACCCGAGCACCTCGCCCAGTTTAAAGAAGTGGTCGCCTTGCGTGACAAGGGTGCCAGCGACCTCATGCGCGTGATTGCCTGCGATCAACACTCCATCGCCTACGGCAGCAGGTGTGTCTACGTCTGGGGGGCCAATCAGGGTCAGTTTGGCATCAGTGCTAACACGCCGAGCATTATGGTTCCCACAATGGTGAGTTGTAATCGCTTCTATACGCTATAACTAAGACTTTCTCGTACAGATCAAGCTGCCAGCTAGGACCACCATTCGCTTTGTAGAGGCCAACAATGCAGCCACGGTAATTTACAGCGAAGAAAAGATGATAACGCTGTTTTACGCCGATAAGACTAGATACATTAAGACGCCCAAGTAAGATTCCTCAGAGGGTTCAGAGAAATTTAATGGAAATATATTACTTACTCCAGCTACGAGGATCTCAAAAGCATATCGGTGATGGGTGGCCACTTGAAGAACTCTGCCAAGGGTTCGGCCGCAGCTCTGAAGCTACTGATGCTTACCGAAACCAATGTGGTGTATCTCTGGTACGAGAACACACAACAATTTTATAGGTAAGTCCCTAAATAAGCTTTAAATCCTTCAAATCTTTAATGTTCTTCGCTTTCCAGATGCAATTTCTCGCCCATCCGACTCCCAGAGATTAAGAAAATCCTCTACAAATGCAACCAGGTAATGGTACTTTCGGACGATGGCTGTGTTTATCGCGGCAAGTGCAATCAGATCGCTTTGCCTGCCTCCGCGCTTCAGGAGGACAGGTCCCGGCCCAACCTGGACATCTGGCAAAACAATGATCAAAATAAAACTGAGATCTCCCGCGAGCATGTTATACGCATTGAACTGCAGCGCGTGCCTAACATCGACCGAGCCATTGATATATATTGCGATGAGGGTTTCTCTTCGTTTGCGATACTACAAGAGTCGCATAGCAAGTATTTTAAGAAGCCGCAACTGCCACGCAAGGAGCACAGCTTTAAGAAGCTGCTGCATGACACCAGCGACTGTGACGCCGTCCACGATGTGGTCTTTCATGTGGACGGCGAGAAGTTTCCCGCCCACAAGTTCATAATTTACAGCAGGGCTCCGGGACTCAGAGAGCTTATACGCTTGTATCTAGACAAGGATATTTACCTCAACTTTGAGCATTTAACAGGAAAGATGTTTGAACTGGTCCTCAAGCATATCTACTCGAGCTACTGGCCCACCGAGGATGGTGAGTTGGGGTTTGCAACACTATAAATAAAGATATCTTAAGTAATCGCATATTTTCTATCCAGATATCGACTGCATTCAGCAGAGTTTGGGCCCAGCGAATCCCCAGGAGCGGAAACGCACCTGCGAGATGTTCCTACCGCACTTGGAAAAGTTCCAACTGGTCGATTTGGCCAAGTATGTTCAGTGCTATGTGCGGGACCATCAATTCCCACTGCCCAATGCCCGTCAGCGATTCAGTCGCTTGCATCGTTCCGATTTCCCCGAGCTCTACGACGTGCGGATTGTGTGCGAAGACGGCAAGGTACTAGAGGCTCACAAATGCATGCTGGTTGCCCGGCTGGAGTACTTTGAGATGATGTTCATGCACATGTGGGCGGAGCGCTCTTCGGTTACCATGGAGGGAGTGCCTGCGGAGTATATGGAGCCGGTGCTGGACTATCTCTACTGCCTGGAAACGGAGGCCTTTTGCAAGCAGGGTTACCTGGAGACGTTCCTCTACAACATGATCACCATCTGCGATCAGTATTTTATTGAGTCACTGCAGAACGTGTGCGAACTGCTCATTCTGGATAAGATTAGCATACGGAAGTGCGGCGAGATGCTCGAATTCGCAGCCATGTACAACTGCAAGCTGCTGCAAAAAGGATGCATGGACTTTATATGTCAGAACCTGGCCAGGGTGCTCTGCTATCGCAGCATAGAGCAGTGCGACGGTGAAACTTTAAATGCCCTGAACGAGCACTACCGAAAGATGTTCAGCAAGGTCTTCGACTACCGACAAATCACACCTTTCTCGGAGGCCATTGAAGACGAGCTGCTTCTCAGTTTCGTGGACGATTGCGAGGTGGATCTGGAGTATCGAATGGATGCGGTGAGTGGTTGATAGGAGCTTTGGTTTACGACTTTTCTAATGTTTATTCTTTTTAGGAATCAAAGCTGAAGCAGGCTGCTAAACATAAGCAGAAGGACTTGCGCAAGCAAGATGCCCGCCATCATTACGAACAACAGGCCATATCCAGCATGATGAGATCCATAAGTATCAGTGAGGCTGCCGAGGTGCCGGCATCTCCAAAAGAAAATGCTTACAGTGAGGCTAAAAACTGGTCACGAGTGGTGGATAAGAAGGAGCAGAAGCGAAAGCAGGCTGAGACGGCATTAAAAGTCAACAACACGCTCAAGCAGGAGGAGCCACCGACGCCTGCACTGGTGCCCATTGAGAAGACGCCCGTCAAGGAGCAAACACCACCTCCTTTATCGCCTGAAACGGAGCCCGGCACTAGCACGCCTCTGAACAAGAGCTACAATCTTGATCTAAGCTCCCTTACGCCCCAGTCGCAGAAGTTGTCCCAGAAGCAGCGAAAGCGTCTCTCCTCCGAATCCAAAAGCTGGCGTGCGAATAGTACACCTCTAGTGGAGCAGTCCTCGACTCCGGTGGCCATTCCGAATGCTTGGGGTGTGACCACCACGCCATCAAGTTCGTTTAACGATGCCTACAGTTCCCCAGCCACTGGTAGCAGCACGGATCCCACCTCATTCGCCAACATGATGAGGGGTCAGCAAGCTGCTGCCACAACGCCCACCGAGACGAGCCAGAGTTTCTCACGCATCCTGGCTGATGAGCGACGACAGCGAGAGTCATACGAACGGATGCGTAACAAATCTCTGGTTCATACTCAGATTGAGGAGACGGCCATAGCCGAGCTAAGGGAGTTCTACAACGTGGACAACATTGACGACGAGACCATTACCATTGCCCGCGTGTCCAGGCCCAGTGACATCAACTTTAGCACTTGGCTGAAGCAGTGAATCGCCATGTGGACGCTCTATCCTTAAGGGTAGCTAAGCTATGTTTGTTCTCGTTTCGTTCGTGTTTTTTTTTTATTAGACTTTCCGAATTGTAAAATGGTTTTGAAGCGATTTATACTGCAATCGGGGGAGGGGGTAGACATCAAATGTAGAACTCGGAGCCGCCTGCAAAGATGCTTACAATGTACTCTCCTGCTAATCCCGAGGTAAACGGGAGCTTGGACGGCACACATATTGGGTAACAAACTTTATTGCATGAGCATATACATAAAGATAATAAAAATAGATATAGATATTTACAAGTTGGGGGGACACACACTCGACAATGAGGAGGCAACAAGAGACAAGTGACGAATAAATAGCCATCTAAGCTAAGCTAAACCGAACCGACAACCCGAAAATAAACCCGTTGCTTATGCAAATGAGAACACGATGAACGAGGGACAAGGAGATGATGGGAGGAGTTGTGGACTTGGAACAGGAGCGAAATGGCGATGGAGATGGAGATGGAGGCGAAAGATGTGGCTTGTTCAGAAGCACTCCTTACGAAAGGCGAATCCATACTGATCGCACTTGTATCTCAGCGTTTTGGCCAATTGTGGTGGGCCGCAGTAGAAGACGGTGACCTTGCCCTTCTGCTGGGCCTGCAGCTGCTTAAACACCTTGTCCCAGTTGGGACGACCAGCGTTGGTGCGGGTCTTCAAGCCCGTAATCAGATCCCTTTTGCCCTGAAAGAGAAAAAAAGAGTTAGAAACTTTAGGGTTTTTGGATGCTTCCCGGAGGTTACCTTCTCGTGCAGCAGATCCAAAGCGAGTTGCAGGCCTACTGCCTTCATATCTGTCCGCTGCAGTGCACTTGTAATGTACATGTGCATGTCCAGGAAGCTGTGAATATTCCACAAGTTAAATATTTAAGATATGTATATGTACTTCCCGAATGGACTCACCGCTCCATGGCGCCGCCCAGCTCCGCCTGTTCAATCTCCAATTGTGAGAGCAGATTGACAAACCACTCAAACGAGCGCTGATCCCGATTGATCCAGAAGAAATCCACCTTTCGCAGGTTCATCACAGACTTGGGTATCTCGCTGGCCCATTCGAATTGACACCTCGGGCAGCTGTGCCGTGCCTTCCAGTACCTATGCATGATGGACTGCAGGATGGAGGCGAAGGGCGTGACTCCTATGCCCGTGCCAATGAGCACCGCGTGCTGAGCCCCAAAGATGTGACTCGAGGGAGCGCCATACGGACCATCGATGAAGATCTGTGAGGAGTTTTATGAAATGGAAATTAGCAAAAGGGTTAGTGGGTTAGCCCTTGATGGCCAAGTGTGTGTATGTTTGGTGTAAACCCGCACCTCCATGACGCCCGCATCGAGTGTGACCTTGCCACCGCTGTTATTTGTGGAGCTACCAGTCGATCCTCCACCGCCGCCGCCGCCTCCGCCTGATCTGTTATTTATGGAGGTGGACAGGGTGCGCAAAAAAGTGGGACGCCGCAGAATGGACTTTCTGCTGCCCGATCCTGCCGTCTGAACTTGATCCTTTTTTTGTTTTTTTTGAATATGCATTAGTTTTAGGTTTAAGATGGGTTAGTTTTCAGGAGATCTCAGCTACCAATCACTTACCTCCAATGGCTTGGAGGCCACCTCGGCCGCCAGACTAAGCCTGGCCATTTGCAATTTATCGCTTGAATCGATTCTGGAACCCATTGGAATTCCCTGTTCCGCCCTGCTGGCCGGACTTCCGCCGATAACCTCACCCGTTGCCAGCTGATTCTCCCGCTCCTCCATGCTGGGCGTCTTGAAGGCAATGATGGTGGGTTTGGTTCGCATATAGCGGAAACTCTGCGCCAGCGACTTATTCTGCGGACTGAGGTATGCCAATCCCACGCTGTTGTTCCGGGCACGGCGCACTCGCTTCTCATCGAAGGCCGACTCGGACTCGGAGCGACCCAGAGCTCGAAGTCTGTGGATTAAGTGTGAGTATCTTGGATCAACTTTTCGCTTAATAATTACTTACGCCTTGAGACGACTGCGCTTCTTGCTCTTCACACTGATGTCCGGCAGGGAGATGCTCTTCTCCAAGGGCCTCTGCTTCAGGCTAGAGTCCTCCCGCTCGCTGTCAGCCAGGAAAGCTCCGTTTGGCATGCCTTTTTTGGGCTCAGCCGTCTCTTTCCGGGAGAATGTACGCTGTAGACTCTTTTTTATACTTCGAATGCGGTTCACTCCCGTGGCTGGCGGATCAGGAGCAGTTCCTGCCACAGGCTTGCGGTTCTGGCGAGGAGGACGCACTGGCGGCACCGCCTGTACAACCAGATTTTTGGCCAGGAAATCCGTTTGCGGAGTGGCGGATCTCTCACTAGCCAAGGCCGGGTTACGGGCTTCGTTCAGGAGCATGAAACTGGGTGTGGGAATGGCGTGCATATGTTGATTAACCTCCACAGAAGAGCCACCCTGCTGCAGCTTTTGTTGCTCCCGCTCAAAGTAGCGATACAAGCGATTCGTCCACTCGCCCACGGTGCGTATGTGGAGCCACATGTAGTCCTCCTGCTCCGGCGCCGAGCTGATGGTGAACGGATGCCACTCGTAGTTGGCAATGGCGGGGATATTCACAAAGACATAGTCCCCAGGCCGGAAGTTAAAGTGTAGCGGCCGTTTGATGACCAAGTGCACCACCTTCGAAGGCAGAAGCAGGCCAGAGCTGATGTAGGTCTTTCCGTGTTCACCCTTCATCCAAATGAAGCGCAGTGCACGCTCCACAATGTACACCAGACCGGGCAGCATGAACCATTTCCAGAAGTTGGGTCCGTGAAAGAGGCACAGCACCCAAAAGGGCACGTACAGCAGATGGGTCCAGTAGAAGACCTCAAAGCTGCCCTTCCGCCTGACAAAAGGCTGGGAGCACACGAACATAACGACCAAAATGGCCAGTAGGGCCACTCCCGTGGGATTTGCACAGCCGGGAATCAGGCCAAAGAGCCCTGGACGATCGGTGAGCAGCCACTCTCCGATGGTATAATGTCCCGCATTGATATTCGGATCGTTGATCACAATGATCGAGAAGTTGAACAGATGCATCACGGTGTGGACCAAGCTCAGCACGGATATCGTGATGCCCGTGAGCTTGTGTAAGTAGACATGATGGTCCAGCGGGAGATACGAGGACAGACCCCGTCCTCTAAGGTAGGTCAGCGAGTGTCGCAGCATCAACACCAGGACCCAGGCGCAGTTAAAGTTAAGGCATTGTCCTAGAGAAGGAAATATATATTTTATATATATTTTTATATAAAAATTGTGTATTTTAGGACTCACCACAAGCTCTGGCTATAATAACAAAGCCATTGCTGGCACGATACTGAATGGCGCGGGAGATAAAGAGGCACAAATTGACGGCTATGTAGAAGAACAAATAGGTGACAAAGACCTGGTTGTTCTTCATATAAGCCAGGGACAGCTGGTGGGGCAGCGAGCTCCAGAATCCACCTCTGGCGGCTCCACCCGCCTGACGGTCCTCGGCAATGGGAACCAGCCAGCGATCAATCCTACAAATTAGAACTAAATCAGTAAATATAATTAAAATTTTAACTCTCCCTTAGATCTTACGTTATGCTGAGGTTCTCCAAGAGACCGCCATGCTTATTAAGCTGATTCTTCAGTGCCTCGTAGGTGATCTCGCCGCTATTGTGGGGATCAGCATCTTCAAACATGGCGCTGGTAAGGTCCTCAATCTGATCCTCGGAGAACTCCATGCCATTTTCCTTGATGCAATGCCTGATCACATCGTGCAGCTCCTTGTGCTGGATGAGACCATCGCCTGGTGGAAGAATAAAATGAAAATTCTGATATATCTTAGTAGTTTAGCGTATAAACTCACCATCTATGTCATAGACCTTGAAGAGAAACCTGATCTTATCATCCGCCGACTGTCCCGAAAACTGGTGTATGGCATCGATGAATTCCTGCAGCGAAATCGAGCCCGAATTGTCCTTGTCAAAGATCTGAAAGACGCGCTCCGTGAAGAAGGGCTAAGGAAGCGGAAAGAAAATAAGAGTTATTAACACTTAAGACTTCATTATTTCTACTATAAACTCACATTCTTAGAGGTTACAATCTTCTGAAACTCCTCCCTTCGTATCTCCTGCTCATTTCCCACTGTAGAGCGAAACAACTGCTCCAGCCTGGCTAGCGAGCTCTTATCAAAGCCAGTCCTTGGACGGGAGTTGGTTAAATGTGAGATGAACTCCATTACCTGGTTGGTGGACACCAGATTGCTGCCATCCAGCTCTATCAGGCGGTAAAGTTTATCCAAGATCTGAAAAATAGGCTTAGAATGAGTATAATTTCTGGCAAGGATTATTATTCACTCACCCCTCTTGTGTGCCAGATGTCACGAAAGTTCTTGAAGCTCACGCGGCTATTCTCACCGCAAATCACATAGGCCACCGACTCGATCTGCTCGGCAAAGTCCATCTGGCGGTCGTCTCTAAAAGAACCCATAAGATGAACTCTATTTTAGCTGCTCCCATATATGCAGGCACTCTCCCACTTCCTCAATTATAAAGGCACAGGAAGAAATGGTATGTTTTCTGATATTTCAATTCATAAAGTACAAAATTAATTAAATCTTTTCTCTATAGAAATGATTAAAATACTTTTTTTTATTATCTTTAACTGGTACCAATTAAGTAACTCATTTCAATCTTATTTTAGCCAACCATTTTCTTTGCTGTGCACCCAATACCAGGTCGTGCTCTCCCCCGCACCCTGTGATTCCTCCGATGTCGCTGCTGCTGCTGCTGCTGCTGCTCGCACTATATTTGTATTTGAATGACTTCATTACGACAGGCAGGCAATGACAGTTTGTGGCTGCAGTCGCCATCCCAGTCCAGGTCTCGGTCCCAGATCCAACTCTAACATAGAACCGCTGTCGAGGCACGCGGACTATGTTAGCTGTTGTATATGTTAACACACGGCGCAGATAGCATCGCCATGGGCAAACGGACAGCGTCTGGGAACGAGGCTGGCATCTGGGATCGGTGGCGAGAGGCATTCGCGGCGGCTTCTGGTCAGCGCAGCTGGAATGCCTGGAGCACGCCAGCCAGCTCTCAACTAGGTGCGTGTGTGTGGATTCAAGTGGAGCGGACTGGATCGGATAGCTATTTTTTCCAAGGCGAGCTAATTGTTTTGGCACCGTCGCAGCAGCGATCTCAGAGGAGCAGGAGGAGCCAACAGGGCTAGAGGAGTTTGCAGTACTAAAGGAGCTGAAGGTTCCCGATGAGTTGATACCCAAACTTACGTCAGACGACCCTTGAGATGCTCGATCCAGCGATCTTGCAGGAGATAGCCATTCCGTTCGAGATCGAACAGCTGGAAGAGTTTCTGCTGGAATTCCTGTAAGTAAGCAAGTTGGAAGAGAAAAAAAAAACAAGTTGTAAAGATCTGAATTTATGCGTCTCCGTTTCTGTGAAAGTGTTAATTAATTTATCTTTCATCTGTGTTTGCATTGTTTGGAGAAGCATTTGTTTATAGCCCCCACACTCTGGAGATTTATATACACGAAAGAGTGTTTACACTGCTTGCGGTTCGCGGAGATCCCCACGTAATGAGCATAATTAAGGGGCCGAGGTGTTCTGGTCCCACGATCCCCCATCGAATCCAATTCGAAGCCCAACTATGCGGCAGTGATTGAGACAAATGCCTGGCATAAATTACCCGCTTATTAATATTTTAATGACATTCGATCTCACGATCATGAGAGCCCATCACATTGTCTGCAAGAGTCAAAGCGCATCGACAGCATCTTTTTTGCATTTGGTCACAGTTGTTGGCTAGCCTATGGCGATGGCGATGGCGATGGAGATCTCCCGATGATGAAAAATGTGCATATTTAACGGATGAGCCCTGACTGGTTAGGCAGCTTTCGGGGAGCCCATAAAAACAAAATACTTGCGGCCGAAACCAAAGCCGCAACAAAGTAAATACACGCTGGGGCCCATCAAAAAACGGGTTTTACGATCGATCGCTGGAGCAGCTCGCTGACCGGGTAAAGGACCACAGAATAAGTGGCACAAGGTCACCATTTTTAGTCTGGATCGATCGAAGTTGGAGACCCATATCCATTACCATTCCCATTCCCCATTCGCCTTTCCATTTTGCATGGGCAGTGATGTAATTAATAACTCACAGAACTCAATATATCGCTTTAAACTCTGTATCGAGAGTTCGGCATGAAGTGGGTATCGTATTCCGCAAGTGCCTTCATTTTGTTGTCAATACATGATTTTTTATTGATACTTTATGGGATCTAGATAGGGAATTTCATTGGGTTCAAAGACTCCTTTTGTTACAGGTTTGATTTTATTTATAATTTTGGGTTATTTTTCACTTTTTGATCAGTGTTTTGGGGATTATTTCACGGAACTCACACTTTATGCTATTTCAACGGAAACTTTATTGTTTTTTATATTAGAAATTAGTTTCAAAATATATTTAACATTAATATTTACTCTTTATTTTGACTCCAAGGACTCACCTCATCCAGGAACAGTTTGCGGAAGGCCTCCCTTGTATGCTTGCCCTCGCCCTCGTCGAACAGAGCACTGCACTCGGATATGAGCAGCCAGCGCTGCTTCTCTCTACGCGCCTCCAGCTCCATGGAGCTGCAGTTCTTATCTAAATTGAGGTTGTATCGTTCCATGTACAAATTTGATTGCCGCTGATTCGGATTTCCATTTCCATTCGTAGACGCAGTCGCTCTGGCAATCGCTTCCTGCTTGCCAAGGCTGGCAACTAGAATGCTGGGAGAGCTGGCCATAGATGCCGCCGGTTCATCTGCACCGGCCGCATCTACTACATCATCCAAGTTGAGAACAGCCGCTTCGCTCTCTTCGCTATCACTATTTGGTTGCACTTCCTCCTTCTCCGCCGTCGGTGGGGGAGAATCGCGTGCGCCATGCAATCTCTCCAGATACTGTGCAGCCTGCTGGAGCACGTGACTCACACCAGTGGTCACTGGCGGCTGGATGGGCTGCTGTGCTGGTGTCTGAGATTGTGGCAGCTCATCCGAGAAGGACACTTTTTTGGGAGAACGCGACGGTGTGGCGGGTATGTCGAGGGAACGGCTAGAGGACACTGAACCGCGATGGTTACTCGAATCCTGTTCAGCGTCCATGTTCGTTAAGGGGTTTGAAGGAATCACAAAAAATGCACTTTACACTTGGCTGGGACTCATGCCCGAGGATAGGGACGAGTGGAGGATCCTTGAAGCAAAAACGACGAAGTTACAAAAGCAACACAGCGACCGCAGCAACTAAGATTTTATTGAAGCAACACTTGGCGTAGCTTTGCTTAAGAAGCTTTACTTTAGGGCTACTTTAAAGTTTACACATTCCCCAAAGGAGTTATCCTTGGGCCACAGTTATAACACAAAGGCTTTACAGGAAAATCCCTGCCAGAAGTAAATATTCACTTTCAAGTAGCTCCCAAAGGAGCTAAAGAATAAGAATTATCCTCGCGTCGGGGGTTAAGGCTTAACGACGGCGTTACGAGACCAACACGACGGCGTAACGGGAGCAACACGACGCGATCCAAGCAAGAAGCAACACCAATCGGCGGCAGCGGCGAGCAGCAACTGAAAGCGAAAGCCAGGCGGACGCACGAGCCAGGTGAGGTGAGGGCCTCGGATCGTATCGGAGGTGGCGTGCATGCGTATGGGTGAGCGGGAGACCGAGACCGAAACAGCGCTCAACGCTTTAGAAAAAAAACGCGTTTGCCCAATATATCGGTTTAATATATATTTATTTCAGGCTTCTGCCAAGTGAGCGAGTTTTTAGAATGGACGTGCAACTGGACGACGTTCCAGCAGATACAACAGATACGTGTGTGCTTGTATCTTTGTATCTGTATCTGCATCCGACTCATAAAATGGCTGCTGCTGCTGTTGTAGCTGCTGCTGCTTTTGCTGCTGCTGCTGCTGTTGCTGCTCGGTGATATTCTAATTTGGTTTTCGCGACTCATTCGAGCTTCTGTGTACTTATTCGATAAGGGCTGCAAATAATTCAGGTGGCGCGGTGAAGCGACGTCTTCATTTTTTAATTTCAACGCCCGTGTTTCGTAACCAATCAAACTTGTGTTTATGTGCCGCTGCCGCTGGAACGTGTCTATTTCCGAATTCCCGGAGTCGCAGTGCACGGCACATACCCGTCGATCCGCTTTTGTTTTCGAACTGCAATCGGAAATGTTTGCTTCGAGTTTTGGCAGCAACTCATCATCGCGTAATGGGTCAAGCTCCGGCGGATTGGCCAGGAAGTGATGATGAATTGTGAGTGAGTGCGTGATTGGAGCGGCGTAGCCAATTCAACGAGTGTTCAAGAGCTCTAAGCGGTCAATCCCGCTCAAGGTTGGGCCCAACACTCTGCTGGATCTGCTTTGGATACTTTGGTTACTTTCAACAATGTATTGTTATCGTGTCGTTGAACCACCGCCACCTCCCATCCTCCCAGGCCCCAAGTCGAGAGATTGCAACGCCTTGAAATCGAAATCGAAGTTGAATTTGAAGTTGAAGTTGAAGTTGAAGTTGGTGCTGAAGCTGTGAAGTCGCTCCGCCAAAGGGCAATCTGACGGATACTTTGTAGATCAACAGCAGTGTGACTCGTGTCTTGTTTTCCTAAATGCCGCTATTTTTGTGATACACGGAAAGAAATGGGCTTGAAGATAAGCTTGGAAAAGTACCCTGTGGAGCTAGGAACTAATATATGTTTATTATTTTAATGGTTAAGGTTATATAAGGATTATTACTCTTGTTAAAGTTATGTCTTAATGTCCATAATTTGTAAGTAAAACATTTTTATAGATTATACAAGCTTGAGTAAATGTTTAAAGTATATAAAACATGATAAATATGTTATAAAAATTAAATATATATATTTTTAAATAGTAATCCCGTTTCTTTTATATCAAAAACAGTTCAGAAATGATAACTATTTATAATAACCCCATTTTTCTCTGTGCAAAGAGTGGTGTGATCTGCTGATTAATGTTCGACAGCGGCCTTTGGCTTTTGTTTACAGGTCACTGGCCCGCACGGAATCGGAATCGGAATCTGATTAAGAGATACAGATACACCTTCAGTTTCAGATACAATTTCAGTTTCAGCTTCAGTTTGAGATACAGATTCAGATCGTTTCCGCCTCCGCTTCAAACTCGGCTAATCCGGAGCTGCATGTGTAAGCCACTTGTAGATGGGAACGAGCCATGTGCTGCCTGCTCCTGATATCTTGGTATATCTCACATCCGGTGAGCTTAGCGGGCTTAGCTCACTTTGGCTAACACCGAAGTAACTCACCTGCCAACTGTGTGCGCGTTTATGGCCATTGTTAATTGCTGAAATTGGCATTCCCAATCGCAGCGGGCGACACTCTCGGCTGGTCAGCAAGTCGCATTCGCCAGATACAGATGCAGGCAGAGAGCTACAGCTACATCTAGAGGTACAGCTCCCCCGTTGGTGGCCAGGGAATTGGCCACTGTCGTCCAGTGGTCATTGGTCCCTCATTGTGATGGCAGCTGCGGTGGCGCTGCAATTGACACCGCTGCGGCCAATTAAGCCCGCAGTTACATCCGCGGAATTGGAGTTGTAGTTGCAGTTGCAGTTGGCATCGTCCATCAGACAGACAGACAGAGAGAGATACGTACAGAGTCATCCGTGTGGCCGGGTGGTCCCATGGTTAAACGAATCCCCGACTGCTGGCATGCAGATTGATTTGCTTGGCAAACGACCGCCGCTTGTGGGCAATTTTCCAAGTGGCCAGCGACGAGAGCGGTGTCATCAATTTAAATTAAGTTCCAGCTTTTTATCGCCACTCGGCGGACCAGTCTCCTCCTCCTCCTCCTCCTTCTCTTCGGCGCAGTATCTCCGGTCTCCTCCGTCATCATTATCCAAAACATGTCATTAGGCGGCCGCGAAGATGCCCAAGTGCCAGTGCCAGAATCCTGTTCTGCGGCGACTGTCTTCGCTATCAACTCGGCATTCCAGCTTCGATGCTGCCAACAGCGACGCTGGCTGAGATGTCGCCGTTGTTGCGTGCAGCGGAAATTGGCCAAAGAGAGATACAGATACTGCGGCTCGCGGTCGCGGCTCAGATTCAGACTCCGCAGAGCTGCGGACGCGCTTACATCGATCGGTTTCGCCTAATAAAGCGACCGCGATCGCCACGCTAATTAAAATAATTGAAATTTCTCACGGGAAACGCGCATCGTGACACTTGCAGGGCATCCTTTGGATCTGGTCTCCATCCTCCTCCATTCTGATTCCCATTCCCATTCCCATTCCCAACCCCATATCCGTTGCTAGTGCGGCTAATTGCAAATTGCAACATGGACAAGTGGACATGTCCAACAATCGAATTGACAGCTGCTTTACCCCTTGTCCCTGGCACATTTGATGGACATTAACATGGATCATCGGCCGTTGTCTCCGTGCTGCCACGGAGGAGTATGAGCCGGCGAGGATGCCAGCATAAATGCATAAATTTCATTAGTCGCTGACAGCAGGAACGCTTCCCGCTAGTGTCGGGCACCTAAATTAAATGTCCGCCTAGCTAACCGGCCTCACTAAATAATTCAGCTTTTAATGATTGGAAATTGTTAACCCTTTTTGTTGTGGTTCGTGCTGATTTTTGAGGACTTTTCAAGTGAGATTTTCTATATTAAATATATTATTTGTGCAGTTTTTGGCTAGAATTCTTAGGTTTAAAAATATAAAGATACAAATTCAGTATTTTCTTAAATCCAGGAGAGGGTTTTTCTAGTATTTTCTTTCACAAATATTAAGTAAGCTTTTAAAAATACGAAACATAGAAAATTAGCATGGGACAACAATTAAAATAATAAAGAAACTTATTGTAAACGAGGTGAAATAATGTTAAATCCCACATGGTCACTAAAATTTATTTAAAAAACACTTAGATAAACATTATTATGGTATGTTTAAAAAGAATACGATCATTAGAAGTTATTTATCACAAATAGTAGCTACCTGAAATTGACATTTAATCTAAAAAATATAACAAATGGCTCTAGTTTTCAGCAGATTTCATAAAAAGCTACAATTTATAATAACTTAAACAGGAACAGTTCGGAAATCAGTATAAAATTAAATAAAATAAGGGAAACTGATAAATGCAACGTGATATTTCAAAATATTCGATTTATACTGATGAATAATAATTTTAATTTTGATGAGTAATAACTCTTAGTGAATATAATTCCCTAAGCCTTAAGGCTTTTCAAAAAAAATGGGTTAATAGTAGCACAGGAAATGCTGACCAAAAAAATAAAATAATAAAAAAAGGCCACTAAACGCAGTCACAAGAAAATATTGTTGCAGGCGATCGCGATTCGTGGATCGTGGCATGCGCACTCTGATCGAGATTGCAGCGACAGATAGCGGACCCAAGTTACGATCATACATATGCATATAGACTCTGGGTCCAGCCCGCACTAGCTCCTCCGGCAATCCCGGCTCGGGGCCGTAAAGTTGTCGAAAATGATTTGCAGATCAAGATTTGGGAGCACAATTTATGTGATAACCCACTAAGAGCAGCCGAAAAAATACTAGAGATAGAGAGAGTGAGTGCAAAGCAATTGCTATGCGAGATCTGTGCTGTGCTGTTCCATTCCTCCTGCTTCCTCCTCCTGGCTCCTTCCGCCTCCAACTGGGTCCAATTAGTGCGTGGACTGCGGCTGCATTGGAAATGCATGGACAATTGTTAGTGCCTCCATGTAGCGCTAATAATGACGCCTTTAAATGTGCAATAACAATTTTTGAGGCGCGCAAAAAGTGCCTTCTATATCTACATCGTGCATCGTACAGCTATATCTGTCTCTGGAGCCCCTCTGTGTGTGTGTGTGTGTGTGTGTATGAGCGAGAGCAGTAAGTACCGCCCATAGGCTGGAAAACCAGCTACTGCCCCCTCATCCCGTCCAGATCGATCGATCGATCTACACACAAAAAAAGCTGCTCATGAGCTACGTGAGTTTTTTACTGATCAGCAGAAGATTGACTTTGATCTGTTGGTGGTAATGGCTGGATGGTTAATGGGGCAGCCTGAGTGCGAATTTCACTTAGCCAGCAGGCATCTCAAATCTCAAAATGTGAGTCATAAATACCTTGGCATCTCTTTTAAGGCACATTGCGCATACGCACTGTTGGCACTTGAAAGAAAAAACACTCTGCCCGTGATAATATTATGATAATGAACCCAAAAAGACAGACTGCCTTGACTTCTTTTTATCACTCAACGTACCTCATTTGCGTGTGATTTTTGTTCTACGATTGCAAAATCAAGGGGAAATCCATTCTTTCGTGAAACTTTATTGAATGTAAAGTGAAGAGGTGAAGGAATCTTTGGTTTCCGCGGGAATCACAACATACCCATCCACGTCATTTATCAGTAGTACTGATAAAGAGCTGATCGAAAATGATTTTCCTGGAGAAGAAACGTTGAATCATAAAGAGCGAATATTAGCTTGGTTATTGCTCAAGATAAATGGATTTTATGGGGTTTTAAAAATAATAAATGTGAACCTTATGAGGTTATATAGTTCTTTTTTTATTTAAATAAATTTAGAACCACATAATTTAGTTATTAAAGTATATATTAAAGTTTAATCCTATTAATGAATAAACATAGAATATTTTTACACTCCATTTTCTTTAATAAAAATTAGTTTCGAATTTATTTTGTAGAAGAATTGGGTTTATTTTGTTAATATTTTATAATATTTATACAATTTTAGGTCTATTTTCTTTACACAAATAATTTGTTTAAAGAAAATATCAAGAAAAGTAATTAAATAACCAATAATAGACATAGATTCTTCATTCTTTTGCCAAATTATTTTTTATCCATATAATCTAGGGTCAACAAACTGGATGAATTTTATTATTTACCTAATAAACAGGCAATTAATTGCTTACCTATTCATTGAGTTTGAAGGATTTATAGCCACTTTTGTGGCCACAATCATTAATCAATTTAATAAACTCCGGCTGGCTGATTTAAAATTGGGTGCATGTCGACTCCGTTGAACCAAATTAAGCCCTTGGGAGTGGCCCCAGCCGCCCAATTGAAATGCCAGCTCATGTCCGGGGCATTGGGACTTTGGAGCTTTGGAGCAGGAGGTGGACACTGGACCATGGGGCTGAAACCTCGAGACCGCCCGGGCGACAGCTGAACAAAGTGTGTGTCAGTTGCAGTCAAGTGGAGCCATAAAGCTCCATGATCCCGCAGATCGACGGTGGCGATGCCGATGCCGTGTCAGCTACTGCGATCAGTCACCCGGCGAACGCGAATATTGGGATTGGGATTTAGATTTTGCTATGGATTTCGGCTATATGCATGATTTGGACTCGTAGGTGGACGGCATAGCCTTCGCAATCGCATTCGCATTCGAATTTGGATTTATGGGCTGCCCAGCGTCAGCTTAATGAGCGGCCTGCATCCATAATGCCGACGTGAGGGAAAACCCAAAAGGAAAACTTGGATAAAACTAAGAAAAAAAAAACCAAAAGGAAAAAAATAGAGAAAAACTCAATGGGATTAGATTAGACGGCGCACAGCTGTCGTGACAGGTTGAGAGCTGAGTTTGGAGTTTGGGAAACGCGCACGAATGAGAATTTATGGCCAATGCCAGGCGAGCTGGATCTCGAGCGGGCACCGAGCTGGGGCAATATTTTATAATGACTTCATTACAAAAAAAAAAACAAAAAAAAAAGGAAACAAAATCGAATAGAGAGCATAGGAGTCTCGGTCGAGTCCCACAGGCTGGAAAATTGTTATAAAAACTAGGCTTTATTTTGACTTTTTCCCTGCCAAATTTGGTCGCTTTGATTCGTCGCATAATTGGCAATTATCGTTGTGGTTTCGAGACGTGGGCGATATCCTCTTATTTCTTTCTTTGAGGCGGCACGCAATCCCTGCGGGTTGTCGCTGTGTGTGCACAGGATTTATGCACTAATGCCACATTGTGGCTCATTGTTTATTGATCGTTTTAGTGGGCATGGTCAGGTGCGGCTAGTGGCTAGCGGCCATTTATTAATTGCAATTCCATTCACTTTGCCTCCAGTGGCGCGAGTTTAGCCTTAGGCCCCGGCCCCGCTAGTGAATGTGGCTCACAGAAAAATAATAAAAAATAGAGAGAAAAAAATAGTGCAACTCCTGCACGCACATTTGCATTTTATGGCTGAAATTAGCGTCTAATTGGAGTTTACACGCTGCATATTTTATTCGCAAATAAATTATGTTTTTGCAGTGAGCTCTGAGTTTTTTTTTTTTATTTTGGGGGGTTTGCCTGCCGAATTTGTCAGCGTTTCTCGCTCTCTCAATTTAAAGGCAAGTGCTTCGAGCCACTCACTCACAAATACCCACAAAAACGAACACGGGGCACACACACACACACTCCGTTTGGCTGCAATGGCTGCTGCTCGACTTTGGCCTATGCGGCGTATGCGTGTTTTTTTATAATTGCAAATCACAACTACCATAGCTCACGCACTCGCACACACACCACGGCCTGCACACACTCACCTGCCCCGGCACAGCACAGGTGGCTGCTGGCAGTAGGCGTGTTCATTAGCCGGCCTTAAAACGCACACACATCTTTCCAAAATGGCGAACATATCGCCGGGTGGAAAACTTATAAATTGAGCAACCAAACGCCAATCTTGAAAGTGACACAAATCGCCGGAGTCGCAGGTGGCGATTGTTCAGATTTATTCGGTGAGATCAGCATACATTTTTGTAGTGTTGTTCCCAGGAGATGGGACTGATTGAAAAGTAAATTAAAATATTTTATAATGCTTATTTAATTGTTTAAAGGAAGTTTTGGTGATCTTAAGGATATTGGTTTATTTCGCTTAATGGATTTCAATGTGAATTAAATGTATTTAATATAAATGTATAAAATAATAACGTTTTCTTAATATACTATTTCTTAGACATTTATTTCTCTTAATAGAAAAATATAAGCAAATTATTGAAATGTTTATTGTTTATATAATATTAAAGAAATTCGGCTTTCAGGATGTTAAATTTTGGCAATTCCAAAATAAGAACTTAGTAGTGAATATTCTCTTGTATTAATATAATCAAAACCGCAAATAAATTAATAAAACAAAAATAATATGTTTAAATGAATACTGAAAATTAACTTAAAATTAAAATGAAGGTTATTATAAATGTGATTTTATATAGAAATAACTTATCAAAAAATATATAATTTATTTCTTTCATTCTTCCTTATGTTTTTTGTTTGAGTCTGGTTATAATTTATATATTCTTTATGTTTCTTTATATTATTAACACATTTTTACAATATTCCCTAAATGTAGCGTTATAAAAATCAGTAAATCTTATACAAATATTTGCCAATCTTGGAGTCTTTATTCAAGGAATTTATTAAAAAATTAAATTTATTATTGCTTAAAGCTTCATTTAAATTAATAAATAACCGATATATATAAGCCTTTTATTGAAAAGTTAATTAGCAGCTATAAATAAAACAAGTCAAAGCCCTTTCCTTAAATAATATGAAACTAATTGTGATTTATTTAATTTATATTCCAAAAGCTGAGGGCATTGCAATAAAAATTATATATAAAAACTTTTTAAGCTGCAATCTTAAGTGACATTTTGTAACCTGAAGAGTAGAATTGAAACTGAAACTTTGCCAGCAGATACTTTTATGGAATTCGCACCTGCGAAACGTGAAAATATCTTGAGGATTTTCCTTGAAATCGGATGCATTGCATGTCGTCAACTTGGCCGCTGTTCCGCCAGTGGCAGCGGTGGCAGCTGGGAGTTCTCCCGTTACCGCGGCTCCATCTTCTCTAGCTGCTGTGGCTGCTGCTGTTGCTGCGGCATGTTGAACAAGTGCTCAGGATCGGAATTGAAATCAGAATCGGGAGTTATCTTTGAGCAGTGGTGGCGTTGCCGCTGCCGAGTGACAGACGGTGGCTACCAAGCGGGCAGCTTGAAATCCGATACGCCATTTGCTGCTCCGACTAATCCTGATGCGGTGCACCGACTCGGCCCACTCTAACCTGGCTCTGACTCTGGGCTGGCATTTTCCAATTAACTTCGCATTAGCCACCGCCCAAAGTTTGGTTCTAACCAGCTGCTTATTCATATTTCCCTGCTGCTGCGGCTGCTGCTGCTGCTGCGGCTGCTGGCTGTCAGTTGGGGCCATGTAACGTCATCCCGGAACATGACAGACGCGGGCTAATCCTCCACCAGCCACCATCCACACCAACGGCCTGGAACGCTAAAATTATTAACGCCATTAACGGCAATAGAAATATTTGTGCAGGCTGGCCAAAAAGCCTCATTCCACATCCCCATACCTCATACCCAATCCTCTCCTAGGCTAGAATCCGAACCCGGCATTATCCAAACGGGTTCCGGCGCGGATGAGGAGAAAATTACAAGTCGTCGTGGCTACAAGCGCCTGCGACTGTGGCCCACAAATGTGACTAATGGCATTTCTGAATGCAGATTCAGCCCCAAGCCGAGCACCTGGTAGATGCGGTGCCACAGGGGGAGTTGCGAGCAGCCAACTCCTTTGCAGTTCTTTAAGTTTATGGGTAACAATTTTTAACGCCTTGCCAGGGAGAGGCCTGATGCAGAGAGAGAAATTAGGATCGTATGTGATCGCGATTAATAGCAAATCACAGTGCTTACCAAAGCTAAAAATATTTTAAGATAACCTGAATTAAGTAAGCAACCATACGAACAATAAATTAATAAATTAATTTAATTAAATTAATCCTCTTTTGGGAATTTCTCTCTGTGCTGCAGATTGCATGTGCGTGTGCTTTTCTGCAGCGTCATTAATTTTGCCATGAATTGACAAAAACATCATAAACTACTTGTTGAACAGAAAATCCACTTCGGGCGACAGCATCCCAGCATCCCAGCGTCGCAGCAAACCCAGCCCACGCGCCAATGGGGCCCAGCTGAAGCCAATCCAAGCCATCCGGCCGAAGGAGAGTTGGGAGATTGGTGCGATTGGTGCGATTGGGAGATTGGGAGATTGGAAGAGGGTCTTTTGGATGAGACTGCAATGCCGTTGCCGCCCGGCAGGCTCATGTTCGATGCTCCGCTGCTGCCTGTGCGTCTATGGGGAGCGGCTGGCTCATAAATATGCCAATGACTTGGCCTCCATCCGTTCCTCCTGCTCTGGCTTCTTATGTGACCTGCAGCTGGAGGGTTTATGCCAAATTAATGAGTCCAAAGAATGTCATTTCCTTGATCATCTTGTAATGGCTGGAAAAGTGAAGGAGTTTTGGGAGGGAACTCTGGCACATCTTATCTGTTTTTTGGAATTTATCCATAATAAAGTAGTAAAAGTGGCCAATCCTATAAATTTGAAGAGAAACTTCAAAACTGGTTGAAGTTCTTCTTACGATTTTAGAGTTTTCCTAATGTCAGTTCCCTTCTACTTAACTTTAATTAACTTATGGTAATAAATACATTTTTCAAGGCCTACAAACAATGTTCTTTAATGAAGGACAGGTTGTCTTTCAGCTCACCCTTCTCTGTGACCCACACGGCGTATGCTCAATGTTAATTAACGTAATGATCCACAATTTAAGCCAACAAACATTTACAAACAGGCAACAGCAATTGGATGTTTAATGGACGCTGCAATACCAATCAGCACCCTTTCCCCCAAAGCCACAAAGTCAAACCCCAAGCTTTTAAACCCACCTCCTGTGATCCCATCTCGAAAAACAAGTAGCTGGCAGAGAGAGAGAGATCCGGGCAGAAGGTAAATCGAAGCCGAGATTAATAGCGATAAGGCTATTGATTAGCATTTTAGCCACCGCCATTAGATGGAGGAGCGAGGCAGCCAAACAGTCGACTATGTACAGAGATCCACTCTAGATGCTATCATCTCCTGGATTAAAGGAGGAGGAGGACGGGGATCGCATCGAATCGCATCGAATCGGCTTGGATCGTAAGGTGTTGCAGGCATGCAATGGATAGATAATTCAAGCGGATGCAAGGCCAAAACCAGACACCATTGCTGATCGAAAATTAAGCGCATGCCGGCAATTTGCATAAAAGCAGTTTAATGTTTAAATGTTTTATTGAATCGCAGCTCGATTACACGGGGCAAACAGTCCAAAAAGGAGTAAATGAAGCCGCATCTAATTTGCAATGCAAATCGAAGGAAACCAGGGAGAGAGGGGAGACTAAACTATTTGAACCTCATCTGGTCAATCTTAACCAGGGACTCATCTATTTGTAAGGAGCCAGGCTAAGCCGGTTTTTTAATTATGAAAGAAAAAACCCGATAAGTTATCAGGGAGAACGTGCTGGCTCCAAAAGTGGGAAACGCTGCTCCAAAACGCTGATCAGTTGTCAATCAAAGGCGACGACGCTGATGCTTCACACTCAGCAGCAGAGGCTTTGGCTTGGGGATCGGGACAGGAACAGGGAATGGGACTATGACTGGGACAGGGACCATCATCATTAGTCGCTGCCGGAGACATAGAGACACGTTTGATAGCGGCCGACGACGTGCAACTGCGACAACAGGCCGGGGCTCTAATTGCGGAATGGCAGCTGCGATCTGGAGTCTCAGGGAACTCTGAGTCTTGTGACTCGAACTCGAACCTTATCCAACTGTCAGCGGCACTCAGCAGCGCAAAGTGACGCCTGATCTTGAACTGGTTCTACTGCCGCCGCGATCGCGACGCGGTGGTCCACAGCCATCAGAATCCCAGACAGCCGCATATGCAAGTGGCTCCCGTCCACGTCCACGTCCACGTTCACGTCCATGTCCATTCCAATCCAATCCATTCCCATTCCCAATCCCATTCCCTCTCTGGGCCTTTCCAATTCACAGCCAAAGCTATGATTTTTCGGGCCCTGCTGTGACCAAATTGCGTATCGAGTGATCACGAGATATCCAGAGTTTTGGGGTCCACCGAGGTCTACCACATGCAGTGTCATTACTCGATTGGCGCAGGAAATCATAAATTAAATTCGATTGTTTGACAAGGCTCGCGAAATGTTTCCATTTGAGCCATAAGCAACGCATTGCCCCACTCCATTTCATATCATTTACACGAAAGGAAAAAGATATATGTCCAAAAAAAAAAGAGAACCACTTCATTTGGGGATAAAGAAATTAAGAAATCAATAAATCTAACTTCTTAATCAGAAATTGAGAGATTAGAGATAGTTATAAGAACCCTTTTAAACCTTTAAACTATGTTTCAAATAATATATTTAATAATTTTACATTTTAAAAAGTTATAGCATCTAAACAACATAATTATTTGCAATTTTTTCCCTGTGCAGGATCGGATAACACAAGCTCTACAATTAGTACTACATGCAACTGCAACTGCATCTCTATCCTCCATCTTCCATCGGAGCTGGAGTTGGATTCAGAGTCTCAGTCCCAGTCGGAGGATGCAACCAAAACGGGCAAGTGGCCGGCCTGCGGTTCGTACACATTCGTGTAATGTTGGCCAATGCTCCCCCCAAAATTGGCGTGCAGCGGAAAAATGAGACAACGTGATCCAAGAGACTCTCCAGCGATCCAACCAAAGAGATTCCAACTGCAGCTCCATGCAGCACGCACATAATTCATAAATGTTGCCACAGCCATTGCCGCTGCGGCAGCGGTATCTGCATCTGTGTATCGGTGTCTGGCCTGTACCTGGCCAAGGCAAGGGGGAGATTCATAGGCACGCACTTGGCCACCACACTTCACTCCTTGGATCTGAGTTCTCCGGTGTCCACTCTCTGCTCGCTGCATATGCCATCAACACCAATCGCCAAATGGCGTTCGTGTGTGGCAAGTGACACACGAGGCGCTGCAGCACAGCTGGATGCGTCTCTCTCTCTCTCTCTCGATGTGGATGTGGCTGGTGGATGTGGTGTGCCAACAATGCCGGCAAATAGAGGCCATCCATCACAGCCACAGGATTCCCACAGCCCGGAGAGAACTGAGATTTGGATAAAAAAAGCTATAGAAATACGTTTTAGGTATGTTTTCCTGACCCAGGGGAGAGTTATCTTATGGTATTCCCACGGTAAACCTAAAATAAAACAATTTTAAGAAGAACCATAACACATTCCTTGATTATAAAATTATTTCCTTAGTTATTTGACTTAAAAATGCTTCATTAGCAACTAAAATCCATTAACCATCATTATTTTATGTATTATTTTATATAGAAATTCCCCAGTTTTTTGATAATGCAGTTATGTTTATTGCTTCTCGTTTAGTTTAGCTTAGTTTCGACATTAGTTTAGCTCGCTCGCTCGTTCGTTCACACTTTAAAACTTAATTAAAGGTTAAATCACTAATAGCAGAATGGGGGGTGGTCCTTAGCTCTACAAGTGGTTAGATCCACTCGGGCCGCTGCTATGAGCGGATGCTACCCAGCAGCGGCGTGCTCTCGGCAGCCTTTGAGGTAATCACGGTATGGCGGGAGCCGGCAGTGGCCGCCGGAGCAGCCGGTGGTGGCCTTGGTGGCCAGTTGCTTGGCCCGGGACGCTCGTCCTCTGCCTCATCGATGCGCGACTGGCGCGCCTGTCGCCTCTGCTGGCTCAACTCGTGCAGATAGAGGGCGCTCAGGCACATATCGGCCACGCCCACATTCAACGGAGTCCTCCCCACGCGCGGCTCCATGCCGCAGAGTCCATAAAGCAGGGTCTCTCCAGGACCCTCCACACGTCCTTCGGCGCGGCTGAGTCCCAAGTGTCGCATGCTGTCCGTGGGTCCCATGCTGGCGGACAGATTTTGCTGCAACATTTGCCGAAAATCGCTGCCGGCGACTGGGAATCCTCCCGAGGCTGGACCACGACTCAGTCCCGCTGCCATGCCCGGGCGCAGGGACTGCGAGATCTCCAGCTGGTGCGGCGTCAGCTGGGCGGCCAGCACTGAGTTGGCCAGGGAGCAGTACTCCTCGCCGATGGTGCCGAACGAGACGAGGCTGTTGGTCAGCGGATTCTCCTGCACCGAGGCCGAGGTCTTGGCCTGGACTAACTCACCCACGGCATGCTCTCGTACGCCGCGCAGGAACTGCTTGGCCTCCTTGGGCATCTGCCACTCTGGGTTGTTGAGCGTAAAACGTAGCAGCGACATCTCCGTCTTCCCACCAGCCAAGCTCCTTTGCTGCGGATCCTGCTGCTGCTGCTGCTGGTGCGGTTGCTGGGCAGCTGGTCGGGTCATCTCCTCTAGCTCGCTGGTCAACTGCCAGTCAGGATTGCCATGCTTACGCACATCCATTTGTGCGAAAGAGCAGACATTACCCACGCCGCGCACAGAGACGGTGAAGGTGCGGAAGAAGCGCACCAACTCCATGGCCTTGGGCCGGAATACAAAGATCAGCACGAAGGGTGTAACAAACGGACTGAAGACTTCGCTGAGCAGGTAGCCGGCCTTGAATTGGAAGAAGTGTCCGAACTCCTGACGAACGCGAGCCGTGTGTGCCTGCTGTCGCCACTCGGAAGGCAGGTAGTGAACGTGCGCTAAGATGGCGGTCATTAGCTGTTCGGGGCACCAAATGAGGTTCTCGTCGGGCACAAGAGTCCTGGCAACCACACCCACTGTGGTGAGCACAGCCATGATGGTAACCACATGCTCCACCTCAGCGACATGAATCGAGTACATGGTCAGCACCAGGAGGAACAGAAGCAGGCCTCCGCTGATGAAGAGCAGGTTTCTGGCTATCACAGCCAGCAGGGGCGACGAGAAGGAGTTAAGGTAGCGATCAGCGTACTCGTAGGCTCGATTCAATCGTGCGTCAAGTTCGTGATCCAGTTCGTTGAAATGGCGCAGGTAGAGGCGTCCGTAGTTCGACCATGTGCGTAGTCCCAAGGCGCCGGGCTCCTTGCGCAGGATATTTGCGTACGAGAAACTAAAGTAGATGAGCTGCCACACGAAAATGACGGGAGCCAGCAGTAGATTAAGCAGCGCCACGCCCAGGATCAGCTTGGACAGGCGCTGGGCCAGCTCCGTTTGATTGCTCCTCACCGCAAACTCATCCCTGAGCTGCCAGTTGTTCTGGAAGGGCGATCCCGGTCCACGGAACAGGATAAAGTCTATGTTGAACAGCATTCCACGGCTTAGGGAGACCACTTCACCGATCAGCGGCAGGTGGAATCGTACTGGCAGCAGCTGCTTGTTCATTAACGCCACCAGGTAGTTCTTGAAGCGCAGCACTCGATGGTAAATGTCCAGCTCGGTGAGGGACTCCTTGTCGATGCACATGTGCTGCTCGGCCTGGACGCGTCGAATGCGCTGCTGCACTTCGTGCCACGTGAAGTTGTCCAGCTCGGAGTCCTCGATGTGCAGCGCGGAGTTGTAGAAGCGCCGAATGTCCGCGAATTGGGTGATGTGATAGACCATTTTGAGCAGGCGGATGCCCAGATAGATGGCAGCAATGAACACAATCAGGTAGGTGAAAAAACCCACACGCTTTCCCCACTCCGAAGTGGGATAGATCACGTCAGAGAGCGTGGTCTTTGTACCATTGTGGGGGACATCGCCAAACAGCTCGTCGTAGCGTACAAAGTGCGTCACAAAGACCAGCAGCCAGACGACGAATCCGAATTCCAGCACCTGCAGCACCTCGTCCAGCACGATCACCTGGAAGCCGTGCTTCTGCTGGTACTGGTACATCCGCGAAAAGAACGAGTCAAGGTCTTCGATGTGATTCCATCGCGCCCGTCCCGTCTCCGGGACCATGTGTATCATAACGCCACTGTTCCGGGGCGTGTCCTCGGCCTCGTGTTCCGTGTCGGGCTCCTCCAGTGCTTGCTCCATCCCATGGTCGTCGAGGGGGTCGTCTAAATGCGCAGCAGCTGCCTGCGTTTTTGCGTCTTTCGCTTTTTCTGTTGTTGTGATGGCGACTGTGACGGGCGGGCGATGCTGCTCCTGGAAGGGGCTGGCCATCTCCTCGTCCAGCGAGCGGTAGTTAATATGGGGGCTAGACATCGCGCCCAAGGTCAACCGTGCTGCCTATTTTTATCGTCGTATATTATATGTTGGAAAATTCTTCGCTCGCCTTTGTTGTTTGATTTTACTGAACCTCCCGAACCAGGGCTGCAGCGCCCCTGAAGAACAGCTGTTCGTGTGATTCGATAACATTCTGCAAGTTCTATGATCTGGTATTTTTTTATTTTAATGTTTTGTAATATATATTTCATCAACTCAGGCTATTTATAAATATAGTAAAAATATAAATTAATTGTACTATAAATGTTGCGACTTGTTACTTTTTAAATTTTATTAAAAAAATGTTGCATGATGACCTGCGCACAAGTTGGCAGTTCCGCTGCAATTTTTGTAAACAAAGTTTCGAGTTTTCCGCTTGGTTCCCTAAATTTAATAAATTTTTAACAAAATACAATCAAGATGGGTAAAAGACAACACCAAAAGGATAAAATGTAAGTTTCCCAGGTCCCAAAGACAAATCATTCCATTAAAAACCTATATATATTCTAGGTACCTCACGTACACGGAGTGGAGCGAGTTTTATGGAGGGAAAAAGACCGAGTCGGCGGAGAATAACCATGTCAAGTTCAAGCGGCTGCCCTTCGAGCACTGCTGCATCACCATGGCGCCCTTCGAGATGCCCTACTGTGATCTGCAGGGCAATGTCTTTGAGTACGAAGCCATTCTGAACTTCCTGAAGACTTTCAAGATTAATCCCATCACCGGACAGAAGATGGACTCCAAGTCCCTGGTGAAGCTGAATTTCTATAGGAATGCCAACGACGAGTACCATTGCCCGGCTCTGTTCAAGCCCTTCAGCAAGAATTCGCACATCGTGGCGGTGGGCACCACGGGCAATGTTTACTGCTGGGAGGCCATCGATCAGCTCAATATAAAGACCAAAAACTGGAAGGATCTGGTGGACGATACGCCCTTCCAGCGCAAGGATATCATCACTATTCAGGATCCTCAGAAGCTGGAAAAGTATGACATCTCAACCTTTCATCACATCAAGAAGAACCTCAGGGTGCTCACGGAGGAGGAACAGCTGGAGCGAAAGGATCCGGCTAGCACGCGCATCAAGACAATGAATCTGGAGACCAAGGAGACGCTGGCACAGCTGCAAAAGGACTACCAGCCGGCGGAGGAGGAGCCATCTACCTCAAAGAGAACAGCGGATAAATTTAATGCCGCTCATTATTCCACGGGAGCGGTGGCCGCCAGCTTTACGTCCACTGCCATGGTGCCAGTGTCTCAGATAGAGGCAGCCATAATAGACGATGATCTGGTCAAGTATGAGAGGGTCAAGAAGAAGGGCTACGTGCGGCTAAACACGAATTTCGGTCCCCTAAACCTGGAGCTGTACTGCGACCAAACGCCACGAGCCTGTGACAACTTTATCAAGCACTGTGCCAATGGCTACTACAACAACGTAATGTTTCACCGATCCATCAGGAACTTTATTGTAAATACGCACGAACTGTGAAAGAGTTTAAAAGCTAATTAAGCTTCTGGGTTTTAGGTACAAGGAGGCGATCCCACGGGCAGTGGTTCTGGAGGTGAATCCATTTGGGGTAAGAAGTTCGAGGACGAGTTCAAGCCCAATCTCACGCACACGGGTCGCGGAGTGCTCTCCATGGCCAATTCGGGACCCAACACTAATGGCTCCCAGTTGTAAGTTCTTTGCTTTATATTATTGTACTCCTAACTATATTCTTTGCTCATCTTTGCAGCTTCATCACGTACCGCTCCTGCAAACATCTCGATGGCAAGCACACCATCTTTGGGAAGCTTGTTGGTGGCCTGGAAACTCTGCAAAAGATGGAAAACATCGAGGTGGACAACAAAGACAGACCAATTGAGGACATCATCATAGAGAATTCCCAGGTATTTGTCAATCCCTTTGCCGAGGCCGTTGAACAGCTGGCCAAGGAGCGCGAGGAGGAGGCAGCCAGCAAGGAGGAGACAGTGAAGAAGGAGGAGCAACAGAAACGAATGAAGGAGCCCCTGAAAGTGTACAGAGAAGGTGTGGGCAAGTACCTTAAGCTTCAAGCGGCAGCCAAGAAGCCAGAGGCTCCACTTTCCACCGCACAAGCAGCCAAGAAAAAGAAACTGGGCGGCGGCTTTGGCAATTTTTCCAGCTGGTAAATGTGCTCCAAAATATAAGTTAGGTTGAATGTATTTTTGTATAAAAGTTCTGTATTTTAAACCATTTATCATCATCATTCATTTGGACGCTCCCTTTCCTGCCAGCTTTTCTTCATCTCCTGGAGTTTGTTTTGCCTACGACGCCGCTCCGTGGATTTCCTCTGTTCCTGTGCCTTTATCTGGGCCGCTATGGAATGCTCTCCATTTATATGGGCATCCAGCTTCTCTAGTAGCAGTTTCCTGGCCTCCACACGATTTTTGGAGGCCAGTCTATGGGTGTGACACTTGATGGTGATGTTGGTGGGCAGATGACGCAGGAACACGCAGTTGGAGGTCTTGTTCACTGCCTGGCCACCGGGACCACTGCCTCGCGTAAAGGTTTCCTCAATCTCCGATTCCTGGAGAGTCGGATAGCGAGAGTAGTCCAGATTGGCAGTGGATTTGAAGCGCGCAGCGGGCGGAGGAAGCGCCAGGAGACGTACCAGACCCCGCAGCATTCCTACAGAATGCGTCCCTTCTTCAGCAGGGTTTCTCCTCTCTGAAAATAAGAAATTATCACGGAATTAGACAAGGTGTTATGAAATACTTAGCTGATATTTTTACCTTGAAACTAAACTCTATTTCCACCGGATTTGTGAGGGCTCGGTTGTCCCGGAACTCGTGGCGTACTCGACCCAGAAAGTAGTTCTTGTCGGTCAGCTTAAGGTGATTTCCGTACCGTATTAAATGTTTATAGAGGCGCAGAATTTGCTGCCGGGAAGGTTGAAACATTTTCGGATTTTTATTTATATTTTATGACCGAACCGTTTCCAACACTGGTTCGGAGCGGCTCACATGTGTGACACAGAAATAACACAGGTTGGCGGTCCCAGTGCAATCAGCTGTTCCAAAGCAAAACAAAAACAAAGCTAATAAAAACAAATTTCAAAAATAATCAAACTGATAAGATTTAACACCCGAAAATACGCGGTATTTGGACTAATCTGGCTTCCTACGGCTTCCTAGCTACCCATTCCAAACGGGCCGTAACGATTACACTCGATTTTTAGTCATTATCAGGCACCAAAGCAAAGAAACATTTATTTCTTATCTACAATTCACGCCTTCGTCAACTTATCGACATCAATGCCATCGTCTATGGAAACTCCGCACAGTTGGCTCAGCTCCAGCATTTCCTTAATCTGGTGGGCCACCTCCCGATCCACCAATTCGCCGCCCTGGGTCATAACGCGCTCTATAATCTCCTCCGGGGTAAACTGAGTGGCGAACATCTCTTGGGGCGAAATGTCCATAGGCTCAACGAGGGTCATGAGGAAGAACGCTGATATGGACACACTGTACGGCAGGAAGCGCACGTACTCCTTCAGGAGCTCTGGCCGACTGTAAGACAATGTTTTTAACACATTTAAACATAAAATAATAAGACAGAAATTTCTATACTGACCTCATGGACTCCGGAACCTCTGTATTGGCGTGCTTCCTGTAGCTGTCGTACAAAGCCGAGCAATATTCATCGAAGATGGCATCAAAGTTTGGATACCGCACATCGGCATAAATGGAAATGGCCAGAAAGACTGAGAGATCGACCATGGGCGAGGACACGCGCAGCGTCTGGTAGTCGAACATCATAATCTCTTGTGGCTCCTCACCGTCGTTGTACTTGTAGGCCACATTGTTCCTCACGAAATCTCCGTGGCAGAGGGTGGCCAGGGGTTCCCTTGGAGCTACCCGTTGCCTGCCATACTGCGTGCTGTCCGCGATAAGAACGCTGAACTTCTTCACAAACTCCTCATCGATCTGTGGCTGATAGGTGGCCACCGCCTTGGCCGCCCGCTTGATGCCCGTCTCGCCGGTCAGCTTCCAATCCGGATGAACCTCATCACTGGCATAGCGTGATTCCCTTATACCGCTGGTCAGCTGGGCAAAACGCTCAGGAGACTTGTGCTTCAAGGCGTAGGCAAAGCCATGGAATTTTCCCAAGTAATCCACAGCCTTTAGAGCGTGTTCCAGGCTTAGACCCACCCGATCCTTGGTGACCCGCCAGCCCTGCTCCGCGAAGTTCTCTAGAATGACTACCGCCGAATACTGATTCAGTTCACTGTAGTAATACTTGGGTGCCGCAAATTTTCCCCCAGCCAAGCCTTGGATCTCTGGTAGAATTTGCGTGTAAAAGTTGATCTCATTGCTGAAGAGCGCTCCAAACTGGATGGATTCATAGATGGGTGGCGGCAGCTGGGGAGTTTTCTGAAAAATGCCACAATATTTAACATATTGCTTACGTTTTGGGGATTTAAAACTAATAATCATTGTTAATTGTTAATTTTGTAATCTACTTGATTATAAAACCATATCGCTGATCTATAATACGACTGATAGGACAGCCTTATCAACAAATGCTACGTATTTCAAGTCTATTTAAGCTATTACTGAAACCTTGCACTAAAACCTTATAAGTTTCCCACGCCTTGACCTTCCATTCTTAATTATTTAATGAGTTTAACATTACTCTACCTTAACAACCATCTTCCGCTGGAACTTCTCGCCGTCATACTCAAAGTTTATTGTTGTCCTGTAGCATGTCGTCAGCATAAAAGCCTCTTTATGTCCAATCACATCAATCTCGATGTCTCCCACCTGGAAGGTGGCCGCCTTTGCATCGCTATAGTTTTCCACCAAGCGTCCGCTTTTCAAAATCTTTGGCAGAATCGTAGAGCGTAGCCACTGGGTCTCCTCCTCGATCTGCGACATTGTGCCTATATGGTGTCCGTACAAATTGGCTTCCAACAGTTTAATGAAAATACGTGGGTGCCATGAGCTCATTTTGTAGGCTTTGTTAGGCAAGTCACGCTCTTAGATAAGAAATAATCGAAGAGTGATGGAAGCACTTATTGTTAATTGAGAGAGCTTGTCTCAAAGAGAAAAATAATCAATTTATTGAGAACACTCTCTTTGGTTTTTTGTATTTTTGTTATTATTATTTGATTTACGATAACGATTTACCATTTATATTTTATTTTAACTTCCCCACATCAAGGCCTTCGTCTATGGAGACTCCGCAGAGTTGACTCAGCTCCTGCATCTCCTTAATCTGGTGGGCTATTTCCCGATCAACAATCTCTCCGCCGCGCTTCATGGCACGATCAATGATCTCCTCATCCGACAACTGCAAGGCAAACATCTCCTCCGGCGAAATGCCCAAAGGCTCAACTAGAGTCTCGAGGAAAAATGCAGCAATGGACGTGCTGTACGGCAGATACCGCACATATTCCTTCAGGAGCTCATCTCGTCTTAAAATATAGGATATGTAAGGAATAAGAGACTCACAAGAGATGCACTTTTTTGCGCTCACCCCATGTACTCCGGAATTTCGAGCTTGGCATGCTTCCTGTAGCTTTCATAGAGAGCAGAGCAGTACTTATCGAAGATCGCATCAAAGTTGGTATACCGCACATCGGCATAAACGGATAAGGCCAGGAATATGGACAGATCAATCATCGGCGAGGACACACGCAGTGTCTGGTAGTCGAACATCATGATATCCTGGGGCTGCTCCTGGTCATTGTACTTGTACGCCACATTGTTCCGCAAGTAGTCACCGTGGCAGAGAGTGGCCAGAGGCTCCCTCGGCGCCACACGTTGCCTGCCAAACTGCGTGTAATTGGAGACCAGAAGGCAGAACTTCTCCACAAAATCCTCATCAATCTGGGGCTGAAATTTGACCACTGCTTTGGCTGCTCGCTTGATGCTGGTCTGTGTCATGAGCTTAAGTTCTGGTGGAGGCGTATCATTGCCATATCGCGATTCCTTTAGCCCTTCTGTGAGCTGAGCAAATTTCTCCGGCTCTTTGTGCTTCAGGGCATAGGCGAGGCCATGGAACTTGCCCAGGTAATCCACAGCGATCAGGGCGTGCTCCAGGCTTAGACCCACCCGATCCTTGGTTACCTGCCAGCCATGCTCACCAAAGTTCTCCAGAATCACCACCGCTGAATACTGATTCAGTTCACTGTAGTAAAACTTGGGTGCATCGAAAGTTCCGCCAGCCAACTTCTGAATTTCTGGGAGAATATTTCTGTAAAAGTTGATCTCATTGCTGAAGAGCGATCCAAACTGAACCATGTCATAGACTTGTGGAGGCATCTTGGGAGTTTTCTACAAAATAACAAACGAAAGTGTGATTTATATAAATAAATATTGAGAGATCAATGTACTTTGAAAACCAAACAGTATTAATTCAGTTATTTCGTGATTGAGAAATAAAAAGGTCTGTAAAACTGGTTTGGTTGGGCCTTCCTCCACAACCAAAAACCCCAGACAAGTCTTCGGTGTCCACTAAGTTTGCCACGGATGCTATTTTAGTTCTTTGACTTCAGTTTAAGAGTTTTCTAAGTTAACTTACCTTAACGACCATTTTTCGTTGAAACTTTACACCATTGTACTCAAAGTTAATGGTGGTTCGATAGCACGTCGTCAGCATAAAGGCCTCTGCATGTCCAATCACATCTATTTCAATGTCTCCAACCTGGAAGGTGTCCGCCTTTGCATCGATGTAATTGTCTACCAAGCGTCCACTTTTCAAGATCTTTGGCAAAATTTTATTGCGCAGCCACAGAGTTTCCTCTTCGATCTGTGACATAATGCTTATAAGATGTACATATAACTTCTAAGATCCCAAACGCTTGGCTTCCGGCCAAAGAATGATCAGTTTTAAGCGCTCTTTGTCGCTTTTATAGACAACCCCGCTCTTTACGGGATGAAGAGAGAACCGGAATTAGAAGCGAAGAAGAAATAAAGGGTATTTGGATGTATTTGGTAGCTAAGATTAATGCATTAATTATTTATTTAAACAGAATAATACTTATATTAGTTTCGAGAGAGTTAATTAATTTATAGGAAACACTAATGGCAACTTCTCCAAGTCAATGCCATCATCTATAGAGACACCACACCTTTGGCTCAGTTCCAACATCTCCTTAACCTGGTGGGCAACCTCTCGATCGACTATTTCCCCGCCCTGTTTCATGGAGCGATCGATAATCTCCTCATCCGTCAACTGCATGGCAAACATCTCGTCCTGCGACATATCCAAGGGCTCCACCAGGCTCATAAGGAAAGTGGCCGTAATAAAGAGTCCGAAAGGCAGGAACCGTACGTACTCCTTCAACAGCTCTGCTCGACTAAGAACATTACAATATTAATATTATTTCTTATTCCCTTTAACGCTCACTCACCTCATGAAGGCTGGAATCTCGGAATCCTTTGAGTGCTCCAAATAGCTGCTATGCAATGAAGAGCAGTATCTCTCGAAGATAGCATCAAAGTTGGGATACCGCACGTCGGCATAAACAGATATGGCCAGGAAGGATGAAAGATCAATCATGGGCGAGGACACCCGAAGAGTTTGGTAGTCAAACATCATGATCTCCCTTGGCTCCTGCTCCTCCTGATCGTTGTACTTGTAGGCCACATTGTTCCTCACATAATCCCCGTGGCAGAGTGTGCACATTGGCTCCCTGGGTGCCACTCTCTGCCTGCCATACAAATTGTAATCCGAGATCAGGAACAACAAATGGTTTACAAACTCTCCGTCAATCTGCGGCTGATAGGTCTTCACCGCCTTGGATGCCCGTTTAAAGCTCGTCTGATTGGTGAGATCCCACTCCGGGTGAACCACATCGCTCTCGTATCGTGACTCCTTTAACCTGCTGGTCAACTCGGCGAACTGCTTCGGATTCTTGTGCTTAATGGCGTAGGTGAAGCCATGGAATTGGCCCAAGTACTCGACAGCAACCATGGCGTGTTCCAGGCTAAGACCCACCCGATCCTTGGTCACCCGCCAGCCCCGTTCAGCAAAGTCCTCCAGAATGAGCACCGCCGAGTTCTCCTTCAGCTCACTGTAATAATATTTGGGAGCCGGAAACGTTCCACCAGTCACCTTTTGGCTCTCTGGCAGAATTCTCGTGTAGAATTCAATCTCATTGCTGAAGAGCGGTCCAAACTGAACGTTTTCATAAACATCTGGCGGCACATTTGGGGTTTTCTGTAAAATTTATTGGAAATATTTTACTATTTGGTATTGTTGGCTTTGTTCAGTAATAATTAGCAGCAGGGGATTCCTTATCTGCAAATAATAATTTGTATAACACTAGCTTGATTAGGCGTACCCTATAGAGAAACCGGGCAAACATTCATTATCATTATTATACCCTTGTGGGGTATTATAACTCATTTTTGAATTGAAATTAATGTTTTTCTTTTAACTTTTTGTTAACTTATTTTCCTGTTCAATGCTTATTTCACAATGTTTGTTGAAATCCAATGAACCCCCTAAGCATGTCGTGCTGCTCTTATCTGCTTTGTTGTCTGGAAAAAAAAATAATGCTGATATTTTATCCGCAAGCGAAGTCTAGTGGGACTTGCAAGTGTACACGTATACTAGGTATTATTAATAGGGTTCTACGCTGTGTATAGAAAGATTTATTTATATTTGTTTACTTCCGTGACTGGCTTATTGTAGTGAAATTATCCCATTTCCATGCCTGCCACACCTTCATTCATTATCATTATCTCGGCTTGGCGACTTTTCAGTTACTATACCTTAACGACCATTTTCCGCTGGAACTTCTGCCGGTCGTACTCAAAAATGATGGTGGTCCGGTAGCAGAAGGTCAGCATAAAGGCCTCCGCATGTCCAATTACATCGATCTTGATGTCTCCCACTTGGAAGGTGTCCGCCTTTGCATCGCTGTAGTTATCCACCAAGCGTCCATCTTTCAGAATCTGTGGCAGAATGGTAGAGCGCAGCCACTGGGTCTCCTCCTCAATTTGCGACATGGCGTGTACTTGATTTTTGTTGACGAACCAAACTGGCTTGCTCCCGGCAAATGACTGAACAGCGGCGAGAGTTGATAGTGCATTTTGAGCTCTCTGCTGGCTGTGCTCTTTCCGAGATTAGACGAATCGTTGAAGGTTCTCAGATAATTAAGAGAGTTATTTTTCTCCGCTCTTTACGTTTATTTTATTTTTATTACATCATTTTCAGGGTCAGCTTAATAAAAATGGAATGCTACAACATTTATATACAATTTAGGAATTATTTAGATCTTCAACAATATTTTAAAAATCCTAACAAGTAATTAAGTATGTGAATCTTACACTTGTGGCAGCTTATCGACATCAATGCCATCGTCTATGGAGACCCCACACCTTTGGCTCAACTCTACCATCTCCCTAATCTGGTGAGCCACCTCCCGATCCACCACATCACCGCCCTGGGTCATTACTCGCTCGATGATCTGCTCATCCGTAAATTGCAGGGAGAACATCTCCTCGGGCGACATGTCCAAGGGCTCGACCAGGCTCATGAGGAAACTGGCTGAGATCGACACACTATAAGGCAGGAAACGCACGTACTCCTTCAGAAACTCCGCATGACTGTAACAGATTTAGATTTATTTATAGAATAAAAATTATAATTAATTAATCTCATACTCACCTCATAAAGTCTGGAATCGTAGAGTCCTTGGTGTGCTTTGTATAGCTGCCATAAAGTGAGAAGCAATACCTCTCGAAAATAGCATCAAAGTTCTTATATCGGACGTCAGCATAAAGGGAGACAGCCAGGAAGACGGCGAGATCAATCATGGGCGAGGACACTCGCAGGGTTTGATAGTCGAACATCATAATCTCCAGTGGCTCTTCCGGGGGATTGTTGTTGATCGCCAACAGAGTTCGCACGATTTGGCCATCCACTACTTGGGTGGAGAAGATCTCCTCCGGCTGGTCCCTGTATTTGTAGGCCACATTGTTCCTCACATAATCTCCGTGGCAGAGAGTGGCCAGCGGCTCCCTGGGCGCCACTCGTTGCTTACCATACGATGTGTAATCCGAGATCAGGAAGCATAACTTCTTCACGAACTCCTCATCGATCTGAGGCTGATACGAAGCCACTGCCTTGGCCGCCCGCTTGATGCTGGTTTTCATGGTGAGGTTCCAATCGGGATGAATCTCATCGGTGGCATAGCGTGATTCCTTTAGATCGCTTGTAAGCTGGGAAAACTGCTCCGGATTTTTGTGCTTCATGGCGTAGGTGAAGCCATGGAACTGACCTAAATATTCCACGGCAATCATGGCATGTTCTAGGCTTAAACCCACCCGATCCTTGGTCACTCGCCAGCCCCGTTCGGCAAAATCCTCCAGAATGGCCACCGCAGAGTAATCATTCAGCTCGCTGTAATAATATTTGGGAGCCGCAAATTTTCCACCAGCCACCTTCTGGATCTCTGGCAGAATTTTGGTATAGAAGTTGATTTCGTTGCTAAAGAGCGGTCCAAACTGAATGGAATCGTACATCTCCGGTGGCACCTTCGGTGTTTTCTGTAAATAGGAAATACGAATTATGTATTTTATTCATTACAAATCACTTTACATCCAAAAGAACAATGAACACTGGTGTTATAGTTTTGCGTTCTTATCGGCAAATAGAATTGTTCAATGATTTTGATAAGGTTTTTGAGTCAAGAAGCTGACAATTATCTCTCTCAGCTATTTCACAATATTGGCCGAAAATTCATTGAACCCTCTAGCGATATCTTTCGAAACGAGTTTATCTGTGTTTTTGTTTTGCAAATACACACAAGATGATCTGTGCAAGCAGTATCTTTTATCTTTGCAAGCTTTGTACTTTTAAAGGGGAGTTTCTCTGTAGAGAAACTTTACGAAATAAAATAATACTATGTTATACCTTAACAACCATCTTCCGCTGGATTTTCTTTCCATCGTATTCAAAGTTAATCGTTGTCCGGTAGCAGAAGGTCAGCATAAAGGCCTCCGCATGTCCAATTACATCGATCTTGATGTCTCCCACCTGGAAGGTTTCGGCCTTGGCATCGCTGTAGTTGTCCACCAAGCGTCCATCTTTCAGAATCTTTGGCAGAATCGTAGAGCGCAGCCACTGGGTCTCCTCCTCGATTAATGACATTGCATCTATAGTATATCGTATTTGTTTCTTTTGTTTTTTACGCGATCCGTACCGCTTGGATGCCGGATAATGAATGAACAATTGCGAGCGGTGATAGTGCACTTTATACGCTCGGCTGGTCATGCTCTGTCCGAGATTAGACGAAACTGATTGAAGAGCGGCCCGAACCCACTCCCAAACCCTCTTTATTAAGAGAACCCTATAAACGCTGCAGTTAAGAGAAAGATCTACATTTTTTCTAGGTATTCTTTGTCAAAATTTACTGTTTTTAAAAAGATTGTTAAGAAATTTTTGCAAAATAATGACGCCTGTAAAATGGTACTTGCTATACGTGACCGGATCCCTGAACAGGGACAAAACGTTCGTCCCGAGATACACGGAAGAATCGGAGCGACGCGGTCATGTGCCAAAGTCGTGTTCTTGGGGGAAGAAGCACAAACCAAGGATCTCATCCTCTGCATCGACCTTAAATAAGCCTCAGGAGGCCAAGAAAAAAAGCAAGCGCCGGAGTACAGGAAAGAAATTGCCAAAGACAAATAAAGGGACTAAAACCGATCCAGTGAATCCCTGTTTAGAAAAGGGGACCAAGTCACCCTGCATTCCAGATTCTCCGCAAATGCTGGAGTTCTTTGCGGAGGTGCGTCAGCGGCATCTGAAGGATTATTATCTCCGGATGAAGGCAGCCGAGAGATGTTCCAAGGCTCCTGCGATCTCTCCTCCCTCCCGTAATATTTACTGCTCAGGCGCCAAGAGCATTAGGCAGGAACTACAAAATATAACTAAGGGTAAAGTTGGCAATTGGTATGGGGATACCATATGGCTATGGAGCTCCTCTATTGCACGTCCAAACTCAGCACTGAATTCTAGATATTGCCGTGGGGGCTGCTCCAAAGGCATGTGAATAGATCTCGATATTTTTGATTGCCATAAAAAATAATTGTAATCTTCCAGTGGAATTTTAAAATAAAAATAATGCCGGAAAATGGCTTTAATACTATTTATTAATTTATTTATATATCTAAACTAAGAACACTCTATTAAATGATTACTTAGCCATCTAAGAATGGTGTTTAATGCCTCTATTTCAATTTTTCTGACCTCTAGAATGCCTTGCCTTTGTTACTTCTGCCAAGGTTTGATCTGACTGACTTAGTTTCACTCAGCATATTAACCAAATTAGAACTCGACCTTTTTAAATCTCTCGCTACCGAATCTCTACGGAATCTCACCATGTTTTCCGATCCATCCCAGCAGACGCAGGCAACGCAGACGGAGGCGCAGCCCGATTATGCGCCCGTCTGCGTGCCGCTGTTAATGGTGGACGAGGATGGACGGAAACGGTACTGCTATCATGGGGGCAAGTGCAAGTGCCAACATTGTGCCAGGATCAAGGCAGAGCAGAGCAAAAAGATGGACCAGGAACTGATGTCCTACATAGCGACATCGAGGTTACAACTGGTGCCACCCCTTCGAATGGTGAGGCCGAAGCAGTATCGCCTGGAGGCTCTGCGAGCAACTCCCGAATTGGCCAAGGAACTGAAGGAGGACCACGAGCGTCTGCGGCAGCAGTACCCCATCTACTACCTTCCAGAGCGATACTTCGGCGAAAAGACCTGGACACTGCCTGGGCCGCAGCACAAGGAGACGCAGACGGAGATTCCCATCGGAAGATATGGCATCGATGGCTGTCCGTGTGCCAACAAGTCCCTCTGCTACGATTTGTAGTTCTGGCCAGGATTCGGTTTGGAGGAGTTCTATGTAAATTCGGCAAAAATAAAGACCACATTTTTTAACTATAAAAATATTAATATTATTATTTAAAAATCTGAACGACATTCAATAGATACAATGCCAAAATAATAGCCTCTTGTCTCTGAGATGATTATTTTGAACGAAATTCCAGTTTTAGCGTTAATAATTAAACTTTAATTTGGTAAAAAATATATTTTTAATAAACCTAAGGAGGCTGGGTCCATACTATCACCATTGTATATTAATTACTTGATGTTTGTAGGCTCGCCTTTCGGTTTCCCCACTTAAATCCGATAAAAAAAACATGCTTCACATTGCTAAAGTCAGACGACAGCTGGGCAGGATCGTCGGTTGCCGTCACTATGCAGCATCGGATGTGAGCGTCAGCCTGAGTTCCACCTTCCTGAAGGGCAATACGCGTAGGGATCCTGTCAATGTGCCGCCCAAGTCTCAATACGGAGGCATTCACACGGTCACCCTGTACACCGGCAGCTCGATCATTGGCCAGCAGGGCGCCAAGTTCGTCAGCTCGCTGCTCCAGAGCAGTCGGGTGCCTGTGGAGGTGCAGCCCATTCGCTCGGAGAAGGAGTATTTCAACTCGGTGCTCCGGAATAGGGCTGCCGTTCATGTGGACATTCATGCAGATGAAAAGTCCAAGGCGAGATCCCTTAAGATCTGTAACGATCTGGACCTGTATGTGTTCAGGACGCGGACGCGCAGCTTTCCCGGATATAAGGGTCGGTACCCGTGTGTCGACATCCAAATGATCGGACAGAACAACATGGGCAACTATTCGGAGCTGGAGTATTCGCCGGTAAAGGGCGTAGTGGAGGCCCTATCTGTAGTCACCCAGGAGGCCAACCGGAAGTACCTGGAGCACGCTTTTGCGGCGGCAGCGGCTGCTGGCAGAAAGCGAGTCACGCTGGTCAACAAGGCCAAGGAGTGGCCTCTGAACGACGGATCCATGGTGGAGGATGCCAAGGACATCCACAGTCGGTACGAGGATCTGGAGCTAGAGCTAATGGAGGTGGAGGAGTGCATCAGTCGGCTTGTGACGGACCCTGCCCACTTCGACTGCCTTTTCGCCAGCGATCGCTATGCCACCTTCCTCTCGACCATCTGCAGCGGAGTCTGCGGCGGAGCGAATCTCTTTAGCGCCGTGGAGTACGGTGACAGCCATGCCGTGTTCAAGCCCCTGCAAACGAAGCTGTCGCTGACCAACTACTCGAATCTCAGTGCCTACGGCATTATATCCACCATCGTGGATCTCCTGGAGTACCTGGGCCATCAGAATTGCGCCGATGCACTGTGGGCCCAGATGATGCGCACCATGAACGAGGGCATTCGCACGGTGGAGTTTGGGGGCAAGGACTCTGATGAGTTTGTCATTTGCAACATCAACAATCAGCTAAAGTGTACGGGATTGGGAGGGAATAGTGTGGAGTCCGAATAGCGCTTCATTTCAAAATTATTTGTTATCGGTGATATAATTTATTAAATAAATTCAGTAAATTCCTCTTGCTGAAATCTTTCTGCTGCATTATATATGAAAAAAAAATTTAAAATAACGGAAGACTTGTATTAATTTGTTACAACAAAACAAAATATGAATTTAGTTTGGTTAAACATCTCTCCCCAAAAAGTCCTTAAAAGTTACGCCGCTTAATGGAGCACTTGCGCTGAGGGAGTCGTAAGATTAGTCAAATAAAAATCAAGAATTAAAATATATGAAAAAGTACATATTTCTTTAAAAAATAAATCCCACCTGCTCCTCCTCTGTGCGCAACTTCCCCTGGATCACTTTACTCTTCCAGTTGTCCGTGTAGGTCACCAGCTCCACAATCGTCTTGAAGGAGACGGTCTTCTGGATCTTTGAGCTCTTGGCGTTCTTCTTCTTCGTGTTTGCAGGATAATTCATATAATCGTAGACAATCGGCTGATCGGCTGATGCCTTGTCGGTTTCAATTTGATTATCAACCGATTTCGTTAGGACTGGAACTTCCTCCGGCTTCTTGCGAGTTGTCAGTTTCCTAAAGTCAAACCGCTGCTTGGCTTTTTTCTCCATGGCCGGAGGCGGGTTGGGGGGCATAAATTTAGTGGGATTTAGTTTTAGAGCTATCAAAAATATCAAAAAACTTCACTTGTGAAAGCCGGAAGTGAGATTCAAAGTGCCTGCTGCGGGCGATATGTGTTTTTGTGTTGTAATAAACGTTATGTCCTCCCATTTGCACGTACAATTTGAATAAATTTATGCTTCAGGCCGGCGGCTGTAAACAACTACATAAATACCGGAGGAGCAGGAGCAGGAGCAGGAGCAGGAGTGGGATCCACAGGAGTCTCCTCTATGGTGGCAATAAAATGTCTGGCCAGAAGTGAAGCATATTTGCAGACGCCGAAACAAAGGCCGCAACACACAATTGCCATGTGTGTAGTACTGGCATGTAAGCCCAAGTCGATACTTTATCATCATGCAAATGGCCAACGGAACCCCCTTTTGGGCCCCCTTTTTTTCGCCTTCCTGGCTAATAAGAACGATAAACGACTCCGCAACACAAACAAATAAAGGGAGAGCTGTGTAAACAACAACAAGCACAAGGGGCAAATCCTTGCCGTGGGCAATCTTGAATTATGGCTCAATTTCAGGACAACAGAAATAGCAGGAAAAGAAAGACAATCGTTTACACACATATACATAGTATAAGCTGTAATTTATTCGCCACTAGAAAAGTTTGCTTATATTAAATTTTAGTTGAACACAAACACCAACACACACACACACACACTGACACACACATGCACTGCTGCATCCATCCTTTTTTTTTTTGGCCGTTGCATCCTTTAGCAACTCTCGTAATAGTGGCCCGGTCATTGCTCCAGCTCATTGGATGGCCCGTGGGTCAGCTTGGACTTGAGGGATCCGCAGACCATCATGCAGGTGAAGAGGGACAGCTCCAGGACACGGCACATGCAGTAGGCCACCACATCCACTAGGTGCTCCACAACTCCCAAATACAGACACATGCGTGGTGTGGCAAAGGAATGGACGCTGGGTGCAGTTAATCCTTGGCTCCTTCGATGCACTCTAAGCTCCTGAAACTGTCTTAGCTCCGGGGAATCCACTGATAAAGGGCACACTGTTTATAGGCGACAAACTCTGGGCTGTTAATGATAACACTCCGCTTGCTGGCCTCCCGTTATATTCAATCCTGTTGCTGTGGCTGAAAACACGAAGTCGTCCTTTTTCGTCCTCGTATCGCATTTCTCTACAAAACAAAATGAAAGCCAAACAAGTGCCACAAAGAGAGGGAAAGAGAGAAACCGGGAGTGGGAGTAGAAACAAGGATAACAAGGATGTGGGATGCTTGCCAGCCAGTGGCGGTGCATGCGCAAACCGGTTCTTTCTTACTCCTTTTCCTGTGCGAATAATAAAAGGAAGGAAGCTAAATTTATATAAAATTAAAGGATTTCATTCGATAAAAGTATAACTATTTTAACTACAAAATTACTGGTATTTACTTAAATTTGATAAAAGTTAATAAAAGTTAATTCATATTCAAAAAATAAAATATAAAATAAAGCATGAATAAGCTACAAATCTAATTATGGTTCTATATCGGTGAACAAGATAATATATGTACACTTCGTTAATATTTATTTGATTAATTAAAAATATATTAAAAATATATTTTCCATCTTTCTCTCATAAATAAATTTCAGGATTATTTTTCTTATTTAATTTATTAATATATTTTAGATAGTAATAGCTTTCAAAGTATATACAATAATCTCCCAAAGGATCTATAAATCGTGCAAAGGTACTTTCCTTTTGATGAGTTATTACTCCTCATTGATATTTAATTGTAATGATATGTGATCATTGCCAGTTAATAGTTTGATGCGACTGCTGGCTAGACGGCAAATGTCGTGTGTCTGCGGTGGATTCTACCTTCGCAGGACTTTCAGGACAACCACTACTCATCCAAATGCGCCTTGACCATATGTTAGGGCACAACCGAAGGTGGCTCAGTGCAACATATGGTCACTAGACACGAGCCACAATGCAGTTCTCGGTCGGCGAGTTAATTGATGGCCCAAACCATCCAGTACAGTAGCTCGTCCTCGCAGCCCTGCTGTTCCCTCTCGCTCTCGTGTGCTGTTGAGCGTGAAAGTCACAAATTACAAAAAAAAAAATATATATAAAGAATGAAAAGCGAAGAGGAGCGGAGGCAGGAGATCACAGGCATGATAGCACCAATTTGGCAAGCTATGACGCGTGGCCCATGCGCAGTATAAGCCAGAGCGGGATGGTTGTGATGAAGTGAGAACACCATTCGAGTGTAGGCGTGCGCAGACGAAAGAACGAAAGAGATAGGGAAAGAGAGGGCCAAATTCTAACCCCTAAGCCAGTGGCAGGGGGTTAAAGTAACCCCTCCACGCGAGAAGATCCTTCGGTTGGGATATGGTAATAACGGCAAGGATCCCTCCCGATCCCGGGGTCATTTGCGGGCCGCTTACACAAACTTGGTCAGCGGTGAAAATATTTGTAGAACGCATCCGCGGGGGTTGAGTTCCGACGTCTTGGATCCGCTTAGCGCTCAGTTGCATTGAAACTTCAGAGCCGCACGGTTCTTCTGCCATGAGCTACTACTACTCCTCAGCGTCCGAGGAGGACTGCAGCTCCCAGTACCTGGGCAGTCCCAACTACAACCTAGCTGGCATTCCCGCTGCCACGCAGGACTACGTTCAGACAGCCTATCTATCGCCCGAATGGCAATTCCTGGATGCCTCGACTGCTGGAACTCAACAGGCCACCATCTCCTCTGCTTCTTCTGGGGAAATCGTAACACAGGCGGAACTGAGTGCACTGGAACCACACACTGGCAGGCGTCGCCAGGATAAACAGAGAGCAGCAGAGTCGGATGATCAGAAAAGCAGTCCCGGCAGCCAGCAGACCAATCTCAGTCCCACAGTCCAGAAGCGCCGACGTCAGGCGGCCAATGCCCGGGAAAGGAAACGTATGAACGGCTTGAACGAGGCCTTCGATCGCCTGAGGGAAGTGGTGCCCGCTCCATCCATTGACCAAAAGTTGTCCAAGTTCGAGACCCTACAAATGGCCCAGTCCTATATCCTGGCCCTGTGTGACCTCCTCAACAACGGAGATGTGGAAGTGGATGCGGCTGCCTACTCGATCTTCGGCAGCGGCAGCGAGAGTAGCTTTGGAATTGGAGGAGGGTCTTCTTCGTAATTGGACACTCTATTTCTCTTTCTGTATTTAATTCTAAGCTTTGTGATTTTCATCTTACTGTAGAATAGCCTAAAGATAAAAGGAAATAAATAAAACAATATGAGTGAAACGTATTTAAATTTAATAATGGTGAAGTTTGTATTCCCTTGCAATTGCTAGATCGACTCGGCTGTTGAAGCTGATTAAGGATATTTCTAGGGCGATATTGAAACCTTTACTGTCTGTTTTAACTAAAAGTTATTAACTTAAAATTCGAATTAATATTGTTGACCTAGTAGACATTTGTAGATGGGTGTAAGTTGTATTATAACTAAAATATAAGGTTAATAAGGCAGCCAAAGTATCTTAAAATATTTTTATTACTTATAGTATTTAAAAGCATAAATGTATAAATATAAATGTATATTTTATAGCTTGGCATGGGTGTATAATAAATGTGTGCATTTCACAATTTACAATAGAAATTTACTTGGAATAGCATACTAAAAATAATAAACCTTGGTGTCATTTCTTAAATCAAAATTAATCGCAAAAAATTGAAATGTTTCCCTGAACTGACTGAATTTGCCATATTAGATGAGATTTGGCTTCCCCTAAGAACAGTGTAGTTTAGCTATTCGAATCAAGATGACCTCCTCGAATTCAGTGTTTATTATATTGATAGTTCTGGTTTTTGGGAAGCAAGGATCTGCAGAACTATTGGACGATGGATGCAAGCCCGTAATAAAGAAAACGATAATCTTTGGTGAAAATGCTTCCACAGCTCCATGGATGGCGTATTTAATGAAAAATGGAATATTTGTATGCGGCGGCACTCTTGTTTCACATCGTAAGTAATTGAGTAATTAGCTATTTCCAATAATTATTTAAATAAGCTACTCCCATTACATTTTTATTTGTCTTGTCTTTTTCGAAACCTTTTTAGATTTTGTTCTGACTGCAGCTCATTGTGGAAACTCAACCGATAACTAGTAAGTACGCACACTTTAAATCTTCCTTACTACAAATGCCTGAATTTCCTTTTTAAAGTATTGCTAGATTGGGAGAATATGATACTACAGATAATATTCAGGCTACTGATTTCCAAGTCATCGACATTTTTGCGCACTCGAAGAGAGACATTGCCTTACTAAAATTGAACACAGAAGTTCAATACTCAGGTAATTCATAGCATTCATTTTCGAATGTTTACATCTCAAATAATCATTTTTTCCTGCAGAAAATATCAAGCCACTATGTATTTTATCTCCGGCATTTTATTTAAAAGTAAAACACATTAATAGGTTTTTTGTAACCGGATGGGGAGCAACTTCTGACTTGAATAAGAGGGGTTCTTCTAACGTACTCAAACAAATGTCGGCCGAGCGGATGCACCACCCTGATTGTGACGACATAGAAGGGAATATTTGTTGCGGAAGTCCTTCGGATGATCAATTTATTTGTGGTGGAGACTCGGGTGGTCCTTTAGTAGCTTATGTTAAATATAACCGAAGCACCACAATCACTGCTCAATACGGCGTAGTAAGTAGTACTAGTGATTTATGCCGCGATCATGCTTATTACGTGGATGTCAATGCACTTTCTGGCTGGATCTTTGAAGAAGTAAGGTATTACGAACTAGAAGAACGTATTAAAAAAATTCTGTCAGAACGTCGAGGTCATCTAAATATGCGGGTACATGTTTCGGGTTGATTACTTTAAGAGTATTTGACACTGACTTTAAATGGGTTTTATTTAACTACTTTTACGTTTTGTAAAATAAATTGATATAAAAAATAGTTTGTTTGAACTCAAAAGGTCGTTATTATTATTTCTTTTTTAAGAAAATCAGGGGGGTACTTGCTACCAAAACTGACATATTTTAATGGCTAATTCATTGAAATATTTCCATGTATATTATCTGCAGCTTTATTTCTGAGAAATGTCATATTCATAATAATGATTTTGAGATTATCAGAAATGGTTATTAGATTTTTTCTAGCAGCGCCTACGACCAGTTCGGTTTTGCCATTTCGATTAGAATGAAGTACGTGAATTTTGTGGTGTTGCTATTGGTAGTCATGCTCTTCGGGAAACTAAAATCGCAAGAGCTTTTGGACATAAGATGCCTGCCTGCAATGAGGGGTATGATGATCAATAGTAGAAATTCTGCCAGAGCTCCATGGATGGCTTACATAACTCAAAATGGAATCCATATTTGCGGTGGTTCCCTTATTACAGAAAGTGAGTAATACTTGTTGATATACAAAAAGAAAATGTATGCTAAAATCATATATTTTTTTAATATTTAATTTAATTATTCTTGCCTTTTATTAATCTTGCCTTTTGTTGAATAGGATTCGTTTTGACTGCTGCACATTGTGCTACTTCAAAGGAGAACTTGTAAGTAAAGAAACATTCCAAATATTACTGATCTAAGATTATTATAAATCTGTTCATACTTTGTCTGAACGGCAGAATTGCAAGATTGGGGGAGTATGATACATCGACCACAACGGATGGCCAACCTATTAATATGCCAGTCATTAAGATTTTAAGTCCAGCGGATGGGAACGACATTGCCTTGCTTAAATTGTCTGAGCCGGTGTCATTCACAGGTAATTGTATTTCATGTTCTCCTTGATCCTATTTAAATTAACTTTCTTCTCTCCAGAGTTCATCAAACCGATCTGTATACCGATTATTTCGTATTATAAAACCATAGCATTAGCTAAAAATGAGTTCTCTGTCACGGGCTGGGGTCAGATCTCCCGCTTCAACGCCGCCTCTGCCACTATACTCCAAGAAATATCTGTACAGCAATTGGATCCATCGTTCTGCGGTAACCCCAAAGGTCGACTTTGTTTTCAAAATCCTTCACAGTTTATTTGTGGCGGAGACTCCGGTAGTCCTTTATTAGCTGATGTTCCCTTTTACGGACGCACTATAGCCGCACAATTCGGGATAGTCAGTTACGGGCATGAAAGGTGCTACGATTATGCGACATACGTGGACGTTAATAAGTATGTTTCTTGGATCCAGACATTAATAAGCCTAAATAAGTAATTTATAAACAAGTAAGCATTACTTTTATTAAAAAAAAATCATAAAACTTTTGTGTTAATGTAGGAATACAAACCATATATAAATCTAATTAGTAATAATATCTAGTTTAACTCGTATCACGTGGACATCGAAGCTGGTTAGTCGCAATATTGTTAACTAGAGACGAAATCGGACCCTGAACAAGAAAGGAAGCTAACTTCGGTTCGCCGAAGTTTATATACCCTTGCAGATTGCAATTGAACTATAAAATTAAAGTCGAAATTCTGAAATAATAATAAGTGGTCAATTCCCAAATTTGATTAAAATATTTTGAGAAATAGCGAAACTCTGAATTTTTTATTATTACCCTGATTGTTCCTATGGCAGCTATAGGATATAGTTGTCTAATTTTCATGAAATTGAAACTAAGATTCTCAAACAATATTAAGTGGCCAAATCTCAAATTTTATGAAAATATGTTGAGAAACAGCGAAGTTAGGATATTTTCTATTATTTTCCTGATTGTTCCTATGGGAGTTATAGGATATAGTCGTCCGATTTTCATGAAATTAAAATCGAAATTCCAAATTAATAATTAATGGTCAAATATCAAATTTGGTGGAGTTTTGTTGAAAACTGACAAAGTTATAATTTTTTTTCGAAAGTTTTACCGATCGTTCCTATGGCAGCTATATGATATAGTTGTCCGATCCGGCCCGTTCCGACATATTTACGAGTGAGAGTATATAGAAGACTAACTGCAAAGTTTCATTCAGATAGCTATAAAACTGAGGGACTAGTTTGCGTAGAAACGGACAGACAGACGGACAGACGGACAGACGGACATGGCTAGATCGACTCGGCTGTTGATGCTGATCAAGAATATATATACTTTATAGGGTCGGAGATGTCTCCTTCACTGCGTTGCAAACTTCTGACTGAAACTATAATACCCTGCAAGGGTATAAAAAGAGCTGAGGCCTTGGACTTATAGGTGTACTTGCCAAAAAATCTGTGAGTACAAGTACGTTTATTTATTATTATTTTGGTGAAAAAGGGAATTCTAACCAAGCATTCTTTGCAGCATATTTTTGAACGCATTGTTTTTTTTTTGGCAAGTGTAGCAGCGATAAGTGGCTAGAACTCCTATGGATTCCCAAGAATTTTGATAAGAAGTGATCATTTGCCGTATGTTGTGTATAAAACTAATGCTGCAGATTCGATTAAGCTGGCAGCTAAAAAATGGCTAGACATTTGTAGAGATCACATCTTCCCTCAAATGAAACCCAGATTCAATTGACCATCAGATCGTTGGCTACGCCTCAATAGCTCCGAAAACGATCGTAAATTAATTACTAAAAAGTTCATTGATAGGGGAATGTAAGTTTTGGGCTAACCCCGAAACAGTTTTTCGAATTTTTCCCGCCACCAAGCGGGGCGGCGAAGCATGACGCCCCTGGAGTCCTGGCTCAGAAGTCCTTATTGTCTCATTGAATAAAAGGCAGCTGAGTCCAGCGCTTCGGTTGGGTACTATTCTTTATATGGTGGCCGTGGCCAGGAAGGTATGTGTGAAAACATAACTGTGGACTGATCACAGTAGCGTCTTTCGCTTGGGCTTCGTCGGCGGCTTGGGAGGCAGTGGTTTAGTTGGAGTCGGCTTAGGATTTATATTAGTGTCACTGTCTCGGACCGTGATCCGCTGAACTTCCACGGTGTCCGTGTTGACGGAGTTTTTCGAGGAACGGAAACCTGCGATGGGAGGAAGCAGGACAATCACTTCCTCGTTGTCTGTAGCCAAACTCAAGTTCTGGAGTTTGTTTGTAAGTAGTACGTTTCGGTTCTCAGTCAGAGCTGCTGCAGCATTCGCTTTGTTGGATGAAAGCTCAAGAGGATGGCATCGCTTTGGCCCAGCTGAAGCTGAAGCTGTCGTCAGCATCGTTTGAGGAGGAGAAATAACCGGCTGGAAAAACCTCCTGAGTCCAGGGCAGCCGGCTATCATGGTCTGCTGCAGGTACTCCTTGACGATGCCCATCGTGGTGTCTGCCATGCCGGGTGGCATTTCATAGGAACTTATTTTAGAGATCTCCTCCAAAGGTTTGAATGGCGGCGATGGGAACACTGAATTGGACGCTGGGTTGACCCAGGACACGCCCTGGAAGCTGGAGGACTGCCGTTGGCAGTGCAACTGCTTCCAAGAACGCTGTCCTGGGTCATCCTGGCGCGTCTCGCATCGTGAAATTGGCTCTTTTGGCACGACAATGAGATACTGCTGGCTGTTATCGTCGTCCTGTAATTTGCAAATAAAATATGAGGCCGAGTTTATGTCATGGAACAACTTGCTGTTGGCAGCTGCACTCGTGTCCGTAGTCCTTCTGGTTCCTCCCTGGACAGCGCGTCTTCCATTCGACGAGGAGGTAGTTCTTTTCTTAGTCGTCACACCAGGCTGTGTCTTCGGAGGTGAGCTGCGAGTGGGGCTGGCGGCTGTGGATTTATGCTTTAAGGATCTGACGTTCTTCGAGGGACCAGGGGATCTACGCTTTTTCATCTTGCAAGGAAGCGAAACACATTGTGGTGCCTGCATTATTTTCGTTTCCTCGGAGAAAGGCAAATCGATGTTCACTTTATAGGATCCCTGAAATGGACTGGTTGCAGTGTCAAGCTTAAGAGCCGCCTCAATTCCAACTTTATCATCAAACGGACTTCCATTTCCGGCTGGATTTCGTTTTAAGGACTGGGTCATCTGTGGCTCAAAAGGTGCCCCGCAAGTGCAAGTACACATATCTTCACATTTCTCTTTAAGCGTTGCGTTCTCTTCATTGCAATTGCATTCGCATTCACAGTTGGGCATTTGGGAAGCGATGGGCTTCCTTCTGTAGGTATTTTTTTCGAGCCTAGGATCTAAGTACCGTGTATTTTCACTCTTCTGCTCTATTTGATCGTTTCCACACCGAGGTCGAGGGCAGCATGAAGGAGGAGGTTTTCTATTATTATTCCTTTGCTTTTTCTCTGTAAAACAGTCACAATCTGAGTCGTATACATCGGTTCCCTTTGACTTATACTCTTGTTTACTTGGACACAGTTTGTTATCACATCGCTTGTGAGGGTTACATGCAAATTCACAGTCCGATTCGCATACATCAGTTCTCTTTGACTGACGGCTAGGAGAGTTAGTTTTATTCGTTGGCCGTTTGCACTCCATTTCCCTGCAGTCCTTACACTTGCGACTGCACCTAGGAGATTCTCCCATCGTTTTACAAGTGGCCATCATCTTAGTACAGTCATCGCTTTCGCTGCTACAACTGCAACATTCCACATAATCGTTCATTTTTCTCTTGCATCTCTTGGCATTATAATCGTCACAACAGTCACAATCATCCTCTATATTTTTACCAAACGCATTCCTGTCGGATCTTCTAGGGCCACATTTATAGTTTTCTCTGGCCGAACGTTCAACACAGCACCGATTGCATCTAGGACATTTAACTTGGTCATAGTTATTATCATCTGAAGAACATTCGCAAACATCGCAATCTATGGGAGCTTTCTTCCGTTTCGGTCTCAGAGGAGTGCTACAAGTCTTCTTGGGTCTTTCGTAATCTATAGTATCGTCCCGAGGTAGGGGACACTTTCTTGCTGCAGATTGATTTCTAGACATATTCTTCGCCCCCCTTTCAACATCGTAGCATTTTTTTGTCCTTCTTTTTGTACAACAAGGTTCCTGGAAAGGTGGACTTCTTGCAATATATGGACATGTTTCATTAGTGCAATAAGTTTCACAACATCCTATTATCCCCTTTCCCTGCTCGGGCCTAATTTTTGGTACTGAACAAGATGTATCGTCTTTGTCGTCTTGACATGGTCGTTTTGACCTATTTTCTCTATTTCTGCGTTTGGCATAGGGTATCATCTCTTCCTCGGATTCGCATTCGCAGACGATTTCTTCTGGAGGAGGTCTACATCTGTCCCTGTTGGTGCATTTTCTGTTATCATCGTAGTCACATTTCCTTGGAGGAGGTTTTGTCTTCCTAGCGATTCTATCTTCGCGCTCCTGCCAATTTCGGTTTGGTTGACCGCTACAATCCCTAGGAATCTGGCGACACGGCGCACACGGCGGACACGACATACATTGCGAATCGTCCGCAGGCAGTGTACACCCTTTAGGCTCTTGGCCACCACTGCAGGTCTTTATTGGTGGTTTGACATGCTGATAGTCCAGATTTTTACACTTCACATACTCTTTTCGTTTTCGCATCCTTCGACACTCGGGAGTGGATTTTCTTGAGAAAACGTTTGGGTCCATTCTCCGCTGATACTGACTGTCAGGTTTTCTTCTGGTCGGTGTCTCTTCAAACCGTCGCTTCAAACCTGAGCTGCTATCATAGTTAAAGTCAGTGCTATCCCTATCTGCCATGCTTTGTTGTTTCTTTGTGGCGGGACCCTCTTCATAATTCCTCTCCGCATAATTATTGCGAGATGCCCTGCGAGTTTGACCCTCATCATAATATCCTCGACTTTTGGCAGTCTGTTCCGTTTGCTCATAGCTTCCTGCTCTGGTGACACCATCCGCCCTATAAGATTTCTTGGACACTCGTTGCCTCTGATCTTCATTCATTTGATCGTAGTCATTTGACCTTCTCCTATTAGTGTCCTGCTCGTTGTCAGAGTATCTACCTGGGTTATATTTTCGCGTTGGCCTTATCCTTGGGACATCATCTGATTGCCATTGACGATCTTCTTTATTTTGATAAGAATATCGATTTTCATCCTCTTCCTGCTGTCCGTTATAGGTTCCTACTAACGGCACATGTTCGGTAAACCCTCTAACGTCCAGATCGGGCGGTCTTAAACCAGCACAGGGAGCCTGGCACATCTGAACATCTGGCTGAGGCCTCTGTATAGGCGCTGGAGCTGCGTACTGTTGATTGCATTTACAGTTCTCCATACCGCAGTTGCAAATATTCGCCTGATCCATCGCAGTTCGTCCGTAATCCATGGCTGGCTGGTAAGGCATAAAATTCGTATTAACGTACTGCTGAGCTGGCTTCGTGCCCTGCGGTTGGTTCATGGTGTACGCAGGAAACTGCTGCTGCTGCTGCTGCTGCTGCGTTTGGTAGTAGGTTGGCTTGGCGCCTTGCATTTGGAGGTACATGTTGTTCGAATATATTTGCTGGCCTTGCGGATCCATGATGCTGCGCAGTGGATTCTGCATTTGCTGGTTACTCATGTAGGTATTGGATTCCGGAATTTGTTGGTTTTCGCCGTAGTTGCCTGTATCCGGCACTTGTGGATTATAGCGCCCGTAATCCAGATTCTGCTGATTGCATGAGCAAGGTTGGTAATTATTAATCTGCGGAATCCCATGCTGTGTGCCTTCACGCATCTGATCCTCGCCCGACTGCCGGCGATCCTTTGCATTGTAGCAGCATGATGAGCTCCTGCGTTTCTGTGCCCAACACAGATCACTTAGATTTTCATCTGATTCCCATGTTGAGTCCTCGTCCCCCTCCTCCTCTTCGTCCTCTTCATCCTCCTCCTCACCACACTGATGTTTTTTTTTGCATGATTTCTTTCGGGCTTCTTCCGCCTCCAACTGAGCCCTCAGGCGTCGGCCGAGGGCATTCCTGTTCCGCTTCCAGTTGGAGACGCAGCAAGATCTGTCTCTGCCAGTATCGGAAGGGTGGACCTTGGGAATATATACGGGTCTGGGTTGGCAGCAAAGTTTGGGGCCTGGCTCCACATACCGGTCCCTGCGTATGTTCTTAACTGCAGGTTTGGCGTAACATTCAGAAAATTGTTCCAAAGATCGCAGCATCGATGAACACGAGCGGCACTTATTAGCATACACACTCATCGGCTTGCAAGACACAAATTCCAATGAACTTTTACTATCCGAGTCGGTACAGTCGCATTTTCGGCAGCCGGTCTTTTTCCTCTTAAACGGCACACAATAGGAAGTGGGATACCATCTGGCGTTGTCCTTGCCAGAGGTGGATCTTGGATTATTCTTTTCAATACCCGCTCCATTTTTCATTTCCGGGGAAGGTGATGGCTTTTCTGGTTCCAGGATCAGCTTATAAAAGGTGACATCGGGCTTGGTATCATTGGATTTGTTAGACAAGGTAGCTGGTAGTAATCGAAGGATTATATTATGTCAAGAGGTGGTTGAGAGCAAAAAGAATCACCTGTACACTGAGGAACAGTGGCTTTTGAAAAGTTTTTCGGATAATTATTATAGTTACAGTCGCCCCGGATAATGGAATCCTCCAGAATACCGTTCAATTGACTCAAACAGAAGCTGGCCTTTGACTATACATACATATATTAAAACAGAGTCTTGAGTTACTTCTCCGATTCGTTAGTCTGCTTTCACTTACCTCCTCCGTCTCCTCGGGCAGAACGCTGGACAAGAAGAGCAGGTCATTGTAGTAGGAATGTCGTGGTTGATAGCTATGTCCCTTCATTTTGTTTTGCCGGATGGCGGCAGTCTCTGCATCGTAGTAGTTCCGTAAAGCTAACACCTGGAGCTTCACCTGGTCCGGAGTCAGGCCACTGTTCATTCCTCGGGTGATCTTTCGCCAGGCAACCTCCTGCACAGAACTGCTGAGGTAGCCTGGAGATTGCGGATTCCAGAGACACTCGCAGGAGCGATACAGACCGATGAGCTTCTGCGTTTGACTCTCGTTTGACGCCATCTTGCCGCTTAGTCCCTCGCACTCGTTCCCAGCCGATCGGTGATCAATCTACCATAGTGTAGTTAGTCCCTTCTACACGGAACAATTTAGGATTTCAAGTGGTGTGTATGCGAAATATAGGCTATTCAAACATTTAATGACCCCAAGTCGAAAAAGCTTGACAGCAAATTCAAATCGATTTTCTGATATCCCTAAAATATAATTTAATTATTTATTGTTAATATTAATTTATTTATAGGAGCCAAACTAACTAAATATTTAATAAAAAATCTATATAAACGTAATCTTTACAAATTCCATGCTCATAATGTTCGATCTCTGTCAACTTGTGAAGCTTTTAATAACTACTGAGTATCTTTTAGTTTTTAATGATTCAGAAAACATAAAATTGTATAAAATTAATTTCCTGTTTTTACATCTTCCATATCTAATTCATAATCTTAATATTTTGGCCAAATATTTACAATTAAATTAAAAGATTTAAGTTTTCCACTTTGAAAGTTTGGTATTATATATAGTATTTTTTTTTGTGGTTTTTTCAAACGACTCAACGCGCTTTTTGTGGTATGTTTTTCCAAGCCGTCGTGGCATTTAGCGTTGCAACAATCGCGGTCACACTGGCCACACGGGGCAGAATTAGGCGAAAATAGGAAAATAAAATTTCGAGTGACACAAATTCCGTTCCCATTGTCGCATGCGAGTGCATTTAACGGCTGCATTAATCATTCCGGGCTTATGTAAACCAACGGGGCATCCAGAACCGAAATTTCCGGCCCTCATCACCGAAAGGGGCGAGACGTGTGTCTGGTCTGGTATAACCACAAATTTTCATTTTTCACTGCTGCGCCTCTTTCTGAGCCGCCCCAAATTTTCGCGAGTGCGACGACGGTATCGGAATTGGGAAATCGGGAATTAGGAAGCAGGAATTAGGAAAACGAATAACCTAAAATAGCAGCAATAACTCCAAAACGGACACCCGCAATCAGAATAGTGACCCGACCCCCTATTCGCATCGGTATCAGTTTTCAGTGAACGGAAGAAACCCTGTGCAGTGAGTGAGTGGTGATTCGCTCGTTAAATGACCGGAGCGACCCAGGCGAGGATTATCCACGTAAACAGCTGCTGCCTGAGTAGAGGCCGCCGCGCCTAGAGCCCGCCCCTTCAATCCGATCTGCTCCGCAAAAAAAAAGATCCAGAGCTGTGAAAATGTCCGCGGAACGTGAAATCCCCGCCGAGGACAGCATTAAGGTGGTCTGCCGCTTCCGACCGCTAAACGACAGCGAAGAGAAGGCCGGCTCCAAGTTCGTGGTCAAGTTTCCCAACAATGTGGAGGAGAACTGCATATCCATTGCGGTAAATAAGAGTCTTAGTTCCCTATTCGGTATCCCTTTGAAGTCTGCCCCTCCCCCCAGCTCGAGTGCCGCCACTGTGTTATGCATTAATCTCTGCGTGCCGTGCCATGACGTCATGCCTATTAGCGTACATTACCCTTCCCCAATTCGCTGAGCAAATGGAACGCCAGCAGCGGAAAGAGAGAGGTTTCGCCTTTACTACTACTATTCGCCCGAAAAAAATAAATAATATCCACAGAAACCGCTCCAAATCAATAGTAACTTTGCATGAAATTGATTTTCCCCGGGCTGCTCACCCCAAATGGGGGTGTGTTGGCGGTAAAAGAAGAGAAATACCACCCACAAGTCATGCTCGAAAGCTGTCTGTTCTTTGGGGGCCGCATAAAAATGCTGCGCTTTTCTAGAGTTTCCAGTCCGCCTTCGGTTGGCGCTTACCTCACTTACACAGTACACAGAAAAACACGGCAAAACACCAACCAGCCAACCAACCAACCAACACACAAGCTTAGAGCGTTTCCCCGCCTGCCACCACAGTGAGTCATCCACACGCAAAGCATATAAAAAAATAAAGGCAAAAAGAAAGAAAACAATAAGAGCAACATTGAAGGCAACGGCATTCCGTTGGCCATATTAATGCTTTTTGGCGCTCTTCTTCGACATGCAGACCATATTTCATAACCGAGTTTTCCGCTAAACGTTGGCAGCAGGTGTAATTCATCATTTTCCTGGAAGAAAACTTAAGCAATTGAACCAGTTCCAAAAAAACAAAAAAGAAAAGAATAAAAGTAGATGAGACCTCTCCATACATACATATGCATTATCATTACTCGCACTTCTAGCGCTCTCTCTCTCCACTAGCGTCTTTCTCCTCTGCCTTCTTCTGCTTTGGCCGCTCGTTATTCACTAGTCTTCCCCCTCCCGTCCACATTTCTTGATGCTCATAATTACAATCTGTTTCGCGGCCATGCGTTGAAAATTATTTGAAAGCCAGCCAGTCAGTCGGCGGGAAAGGCAGGCAGCAGGGCAGGGGAATCTCCGAAAGAAATTTCACCGCAATCTATACACAGGGAGAAACTATAGCTGAATTCTTCCATTATCTAACCCACAGGGCAAGGTCTATCTGTTCGACAAGGTCTTCAAGCCGAACGCCTCCCAGGAAAAGGTCTACAATGAGGCGGCCAAGTCGATTGTCACCGATGTCCTGGCAGGATACAATGGCACGATATTCGCCTATGGCCAGACATCGTCCGGCAAGACGCACACGATGGAGGGCGTTATTGGGGATTCAGTGAAGCAGGGCATCATACCGCGCATTGTCAATGATATCTTCAATCACATCTACGCCATGGAGGTGAACCTGGAGTTCCACATCAAGGTCTCGTACTATGAGATCTATATGGACAAGATCCGTGATCTGTTGGATGTCTCCAAGGTGAACCTCAGCGTGCACGAGGACAAGAATCGTGTGCCGTATGTGAAGGGCGCAACTGAGCGGTTCGTCTCATCACCGGAGGATGTCTTCGAAGTGATCGAGGAGGGAAAATCCAATCGTCACATCGCAGTAACCAGTGAGTTTCAAATCTCTATATATATTCAAAGGAAAAGTCAATATCCGTAGATGTATTATAGTTTTTTCCAGTGCATTTTTGAGCTTGACAATGGATACAATATTATAATTAACTTTTTACCCGCTCGGTTTCAATTAAGCGGCCATTGCCAAGCCCATTTGCGTTTTGTTTGGGAACAATTTTTAGCTATATTAAGCAGTTTTGCACTAATATCGTTTTCAGAAAGCTTATTTGTCTGTTTTTACATGACTTTTCCTTTAATTTCCATGATATTTTGATGATCTTTCTATATATAAACCTTTTTAAGGAACTCAAACTAAAGCTTTATAAATCCCCTTCCTTCCAGACATGAACGAGCACTCTTCACGATCGCACTCAGTATTCCTCATAAACGTCAAACAGGAGAATCTGGAGAACCAAAAGAAGCTCTCCGGTAAACTTTACCTGGTCGATTTGGCGGGTTCCGAAAAGGTTTCCAAGACAGGCGCCGAGGGCACGGTCCTCGATGAAGCCAAGAACATTAACAAGTCGCTGTCGGCGCTGGGCAATGTAATCTCTGCACTGGCGGACGGCAACAAAACGCACATCCCCTATCGCGACTCCAAGCTCACGCGCATCCTGCAGGAGTCGCTGGGAGGCAACGCACGCACAACCATTGTCATCTGTTGCTCACCGGCCAGCTTCAACGAATCGGAAACCAAGTCCACCTTGGACTTTGGTCGACGAGCCAAGACCGTCAAGAATGTGGTCTGTGTGAACGAGGAGCTTACGGCCGAGGAATGGAAGCGGCGCTACGAGAAGGAGAAGGAGAAGAACGGCCGACTGAAGGGAAAGGTGGAGAAGCTGGAGATCGAGCTGGCGCGGTGGCGAGCCGGCGAGACCGTCAAGGCGGAGGAGCAAATCAATATGGAGGATCTCATGGAGGCCAGCACGCCCAATCTCGATGTGGAGGCTGCTGCGGCTGCGGCAGAAGCGGCGAAAGCCGCCCAGCGAACTGCCCTCGCCAACATGTCCGCCTCGGTGGCTGCAAACGAGCAGGCCAGGCTGGCCTCGGAGTGCGAGCGACTCTATCAGCAGCTGGACGACAAGGACGAGGAGATCAACCAGCAGAGCCAGTACGCCGAGCAGCTCAAGGAGCAGGTGATGGAGCAGGAGGAGCTCATCGCCAATGCCAGGCGGGAGTACGAGGCCCTGCAGACCGAAATGGCACGCAGCCAGCAGGAGAACGAGTCCGCCAAGGAGGAGGTCAAGGAGGTGCTTCAAGCTCTCGAAGAGCTGGCTGTTAACTACGACCAGAAGTCTCAGGAGATTGAAAACAAGAACAAGGACATCGACGCCCTCAATGAGGAGTTGCAACAGAAGGCGACGGCCCTGAACACCACCGGCACGGAACTGCAGCAGCTGAAGGACATGACCTCGCACCAAAAGAAGCGCCTCTCCGAAATGCTGGCCAACCTGCTGCGCGAACTTGGCGATGTTGGTCAGGCTCTGGCCTCTGGCGAATCGGCTATCGACCTCAAGATGAGCGCTCTCGCTGGCACAGATGCCAGCAAGATGGAGGAGGACTTTACCATGGCTCGGCTGTACATCAGCAAAATGAAGACGGAGGCGAAGAATATTGCCCAGCGTTGCAGCAACATGGAATCCCAGCATTTGGATTCCAACAAGAAGATCTCGGAGTACGAGAAAGAGCTGGGCGAGTTGCGTCTACTCATTTCACAGCACGAGGCACGCATGAAGTCGTTGCAGGAGTCGATGCGCGAGGCAGAGAACAAGAAGCGTACCCTCGAGGAGCAAATCGACTCGCTGCGGGAGGAGTGCGCCAAGCTCAAGGCCGCCGAGCATGTTTCTGCGGTTAATGCGGAGGAGAAGCAGCGGGCGGTGGAGCTGCGTTCCATGTTCGACTCGCAGATGGACGAGTTACGAGAGGCACACACGCGCCAGGTGTCCGAGCTTCGCGACGAGAATGCCGCCAAGCAGCACGAGTTGGATGAGATGAAGGATGTCCACCAGAAGCTGCTTTTGGCCCACCAACAGATGTCCGTCGATTACGAGAAGCTGCGCCACGAGGAGGCCGAGAAGTCCAACGAGTTACAGACCATCATTCTCACCACCGAGCGACGCGAACAGGCACGCAAGGACCTCAAGGGACTGGAGGATACCGTGGCCAAGGAGTTGCAGACGCTGCACAACCTGCGCAAGCTCTTCGTCCAGGATCTCCAGGTAAATAACATATAATTTACCTTCCTCTAATGTTTTTGATACTTATACGTTTTTCTTCTTTCAGCAACGCATTCGCAAGAATGTGGTGAACGAGGAGAGCGAGGAAGACGGCGGATCCCTGGCACAAAAGCAGAAGATCTCCTTCCTGGAGAACAATCTCGACCAGCTAACCAAGGTGCACAAGCAGTTGGTGCGGGACAACGCCGACCTGCGCTGCGAGCTGCCCAAGCTGGAGAAGCGCCTGCGCACGACCATGGAACGCGTAAAGGCTCTGGAGACGGCACTGAAGGAGGCGAAGGAGGGCGCAATGCGAGACCGCAAGCGTTACCAGTACGAGGTGGATCGTATCAAGGAGGCAGTGCGACAGAAGCATCTGGGCAGAAGAGGGCCGCAGGCACAGATCGCCAAACCGATTCGTGCCGGCCAGGGCGCCATCGCCATTCGTGGCGGAGGGGCCGTTGGCGGTGGAGTAGCGCCGCAGGCTAACATTGTCAACTCGTAGATCCGATCGCCCCGCCCCCGCCACCCGTCGCCGCCCAGTTCAGCTCCGCTTTAAACTAAACTATGTGGATTACGTTATACATACATACATACTTAACATATAACTGATAATTGCCTTCGCTTAGAGAGATTTCGTGTCGCGATCGTGTGTGCAGCGCTTTAAATAAACATACATATTTTATATTATTTAATTAAATGAATGCGTGGAACCGGAACCGGAAATTAACTAAATTTTACAAACGAAAATAATAAAAAAAGAAACCCACAGATATGTAAGGACATCTATGTACGTTAAGAGTATTTATAAACTTTTCAAACATAAACCTAAATAAAAGTCGCAGACAAATTAAGGTCTCTTCGGTTTTGATTCTATTTCCAGTCAAAAAAAAGGAAGTATTAACTACTAGGTATTGCATCCGCCAGCTTCTATTCCGGCCACAGTCGCATGTTGTAGCCAATGCCGCAAAGGTTATGGTGCTCCCAGTCCTCGGGAGAGTCCACCACCTGCCACTCGTACCACACCTTGGTGGCGTCCACGCAGCGCCAGTACTTGATGGATATACTCTGGCCCTCCTTCAATGTTCGCGCACGCTGAGAATAAAAGAAAAAGGTAATCAATTCCATTTTCAGAGATCAGATCAGATATCAACTCACCGTTGGGAAGTACATGGGAAACCAGGAGAACATGCCAGGCGTATGCGTCAGCGGGTTGATGCTCAGGCAGATGTCCTTGTACAGATGAGTGTCAAAGTAACCGCCAATGCCGTGCATAACGCAATTCTTTTTCGCCGTAAACTTGAGCACCTTGCAACGCGTATTATCGATCTTCTCCTCACGATTGGGATGCGTGAACTCGAACAAGGCCTGCGGCTCGTCGATGTGGTAAATGTTCTTCATCAGCACCACATAACCGCAGTCGAAGGCAGTGGCGTTGGGCAAGGCGCAGGTATTCTGATACAGAACGGAAGACATCAACGGATTGATGTACGAGGTGGATTTGTAGGGTATGCTGATGCCATCCGGCTTGAGCAGTTTCAGGGCACCGTCAAGGCACTCGGGGGAGAGTTCGTTGTCGCCAAAGGAGCCTAGCAGCTCGGATACCATTATATCGGCCAGCTCTGGCGGCTCAAACTCGCGCATGTCCTTGGAGAAAATGTGCACATCTAAAAAGGGATTCCATGAAGATGATGACTTAACTTTTAGCAGTTTATTTTCACAGCTAACCCTTGTTGGCCCACAGCGTCTTAACCATGTAAGAGAGCGTGCGAATTGCATTCGGATTCTTTTCGATGATGTACAACCTTACTTTGCGCTGTGCCAACTCGGCTGCATTGAAAACAGCCCGGGCAAGCGGTCCCCGTCCTCCGCCCAGTAACATAATGACTGTCTAGAAAAAAGAACCAGAAAGGTAATTACATTTCCTAGCAAAACCGTGGTTTTAACATACCAACTTGTCTTTGGCTTCACGATCGCTGACACGATCTAGCAACGCAGCCTGGACGGCGTTTTGATAAAGCTTATATTTCACAGGATCCGTTTCGAATATCTCATACGTATAGGTATCCAGATTGTCGCTCAGCGGCTGCAGTGGAATCTCAAGCACGTGTTCATAGCTAAAAAGAGTAACCAAAATTTAAGAAGAGATCTCTGGTACATTTCAACTCATTCTAACCTATTTATCACGTGCATATCGGTCTTCTGGCTGATGAGCTTGTTGAGGTAATCCGCATACTGGTTCACGGCATTATCGTTGGGATTCGTGGATATAATTATGTTGACTCGCACCGAGATGAAGTGCCCAATGATGATCTGCCACTCCTTCTTGAGCACAGCGTAGTTGGAGCGATTCCTCACGAACAGCGACGATGGAATGATGATGGCTTCGATTGGTTCTCCCAACCAACGACGCACAGTTTCCTTGCAGGGCCGATCCGAGTCGTTCAGCTCGATCACCACTTTGACTTTGGGGCTGTGGTCGACGGCAAAGCGCAGATTATTCCACCACGTCCATGGATCAATGGTTTCCGCCTTGGCAATGTCTTCTTCGGTAGCATCTTTGCGATGCTCGAAGGTGGCCAACTCCGGGTTGGTGATGGGTACGCGGATTAACCAGTTGCCTAGGGGGAAAAGGTCTTTTCATAAGTTGTAAGTGCTTGTCGCTTCTAATCTGTGTCTTACCCTTTGTTTTGGCCCGCACAATAGCGGCCAGGTTTTCGTTTTGTGGACCTCGCAGACGCACCATCACGTTGCCCAAGTTCTGCAGATGCTCCGCCCAGGTCACCTCCCGCAAGAGCACCTCCCTGGCATGGGCACGCAGCTTGGCATTCGGTGAGTCCACATTCACATCGGACAACGTGAATATTACCTTCGAGTTCCATTCGGAGGCGCTAAGAACGGTGCCCGGATATGTGGGATCCGACTCTTGGGGCTCGAATGGCAACATATTCGCATTGATTGAGGTGGCCACCACACCGTACTTGTTCTCGGTAGCCTTTTGGACAAACTTGGGGATGTTGCTGATGCCCTCCTGGAGCAGGCAGACGTAGCTAACCATTTTAAAAATTTGCTCCGTCTCTTTAAAATTGTCCAAAAATGCGGTGACCGGCGAAAGAGAGACCAAAGCATTTTATTTTAAAAATACCATAACAGCCGTGGTTTCACTGCGGTGACTGAAGAAATATGTGTTTGCTAATTTTGTATATAAATGCTTCCTACCACGAATATTTTTAGATATACAATAACAATTAAAAATTAAATCTTAATTAAAATGTTTAAAAACTCTCAGAGAGCAGTTTTTGAATACATTTTATGATATATATCTAGAAATATTTTTTTCACTGTATGTTTTTAGTGTGGCCAAAGTCCAGTCCAATTATTGTTGACATTTCTGTGTGTTTTGCCAATTTTTGTGTTATTCCAATTTTATATGATAAGCAATTGCTTCCGGCGCTGTGATAGCATGTAATTATCTTCGTTGTTCATGGCTAACCGCGATGTATTCTCCAAGATCCTGCCAAATGTCAAGTTGGGCACTCGCTACGATGAGGATGGACGTGAAGTTCAGGTGAGCTTTTCAACCCATCTTCTGGGGATTCCCTGTTTCTAATTCGCTCTCCTTTTTAGGTGGAGCGTCGCGAGGATTCGGATGCCAAGGCCAAGGAGCAGGACACCTTCGACATTCTGGTGGCAGCGGGCTACTACCGGGCCCGCATTAAGGGCTTGTCTGCCTTCGATAAAGTTGTGGGCGGAATGACTTGGTGCATCGAGTGCTGCGATTACGACGTGGATGTGGATCTACTCTTCCACGAGAGCCTGTCCATTGGGCAGAAAATGTAGGACATGTCTGTGAAAGTGAAAGTAAAGATGACTAAAGTTACTCTTCTATATTTACAGAGCTCTGGTGGAGAAGATAGTCTCTGTGTTGATCGACATGAAGTGCCCGCATAGCTTGGAGCCTCATCAAGTGCAGGGCCTGGAGTTTCTGGCCATTCACCCAGTCATCCAGTGGTTAGTCAGGACTTCGGTAAGACGAATTCTGAACTCTTCTAAGCCGATTTTGATGGCATTTACTTGACTCTTTCAGGTGGAGAACCGTGCCGAGCGTGGACAACGCTTGAAGAGATTTGCCATTGGCCAGTTCCACAATCACTATCAGTACAAAAGCGATAAGGACAATCTCACAAAAATACGCCTGGCATCCACTCAAATAAAGGCAATACAGGAGCTATACGGTCCGAAGAGATTATACGAAAGACAGGAAGCCCCTGGGGACGATGATGTGTCAAGAGTTCGTCTTACTTTGCTTGAATACGGAGATCCTGGGCCGATGTTCAAAAGCAGTGCAGAGAGAAAGGCCGCTCAGGCTGCAGGAGAAGCCGAAGAGGTAATTACTCCTAAATATTTAAGAGAAGAAATATTATTATAGCTTCCTTCAAAATAACAGCTTGATTTGGAGGAATACTTGCGCAGCTTATCGCTAGCTAAAGAAGACCTTACGGGCACCAAGAAACGTATTGATCTCGATCCATCGGCACGACATGAGCTGCAACAGCACTATGCTGACTTTAAGATGGAAATGGAAACGGATGCCCAAGAGCTGAAGGCACAAAACCAGCAGAAACGTCTTGAAGCGGCCAGAATAGCCCTGGAGCACAAGGTGAAACGATACTGCAAGGACAACGAAGAGCTAAGGAAAGCGGAAAAGGAGCAAGAACAGAAGACCAAGGAAGTAGAGGAACAGTTAAATACTCTGAACGCTGAGCTGAAGGCGCACAAGGACACGGCAGACAAGGCGGATCCACAGTAAGTTGCTGCATAATAAATTTTAAAGTCACCTTATTGATTTTTATGCATTTCTTAGGCTGCTGGATAAAGTTCAAAGCTTGCTACAGCAACATGAGGAGCTGAAGAAGAGCGAGGTCGAGTTCAAGGAGTCCTGTCGCACGGATTTGGCCAATCTACAGCAGCAAATTGAGTAAGGTTTCACTTTCTTTTAGTAGGAGATATTTATTTATCAAAACGTTTGTCTTGCAGCGATTTGGAAGCCTTCAGTGCCCAAGATGCGGAGACCCAAGCCGCAGCCTTGGCTGGCGAGGAGCAGCGTCTCAAGGAGCTGCGCCTGCAGCTAGCCAAACGCAATCGCGGCATCGTGGCTATTGAAAGAAAGCTGGACGCCATTCCCGATCGCACTGAGCTGGCGCAATACCAGCGACGATTCCACGAACTGCACAACGAAATGAGCAGCAAGCATCTGGAGACCAAGCAATATTATATCCTGTACAACACACTCAACGACAAGAAGCGATACCTGGAGAAGGAGCTGGCCCTCCTCAACTCTATCTGCGAGGCCTACAACGAGGGCATGATGAGTCCGCATGGCCGCGAGGACTTCATCCGCCAGTTCGAGTCCATTGTGGACGGAGTGAAGAGCGCCCAGGACAAAGTGCGGCACAAGTACAATGAGGAGCGGATGCGGCGCGACGAGCTGAACGAGGAGCTGCAATCGCTGCTGGAGCTCCAGCGGCAGTATGCGCTGGCCGTCAAGCAGCTCACCCGCGAGTGTCAGCGTTGCGAGCAGCTGCAGCAGCAGCTCAGGTCAATTAGGAGCAGGACCCAGTCCTAGCTATCGGTTCAAATACTTTAATTAACACGAAACACACTTAGCGAATTCGTTCAATAAATTATACATATGCATATATCGCCCTAATTGCAGTCCCAGTAGCCCAGCAATCCTATTACTGCTCCCCCAAGGATTCGTCTTGAGCTGGATCAAGTGCGCACATTTGTCAAGCTTAACTTTAACCTTTGGCACTCCACAGCTCGTATTTCATACATTTCCATTCATATTCGAGTATTTGTGGAATTCCTGTCACTGCTGCTGCTGCAGTTTATTTCCATGGAACAGCACTCCCTCCTCCAGCAGGAATGATAAAGCATCGGCAGGACATGCAGCCCGAAAAAAATTTGCATATTTGCATTGCTGCCAGCTCACTTTATTCCATTCCATTTGGCGCTCTAATTAATATGCGGGCCGCTTAGTGGCATGCCGAGCAATCAGAGCCACTTCAGGAACTCGGGGACCACAGGAAGTTGGGGGGGGGGGGATGGGGGAACCCCACAGGACTCCACAGGACCGACCGACCGCAGCTGCTGCTTGCTGTTAATTAATGTCCTTGCACCTTAACATTGAATTCAAGCTGGGCCAATGCAATTACATTTTATTGCGTGGCAATCAATTCCATTCAACAAGTGACATTGAGACGGAGCCGGGGATCAGATGGGGGAGCATCCGTGGTGGCCCACTTCCTGCTTCCTTCAGCGTTCAGCCTTCGGTCATTTGGCCAAGATAAATATCCAGCATATGACGAATATTTAAAGCGTCGAGGAGAGACAGACCTCTGGCTGCGAAGGTTAAACCGGAGTCCTTGACAGGCATTTCACAACTGACTTTATGGGAACTCTGCTCCCGGCTGCCATTGTGGAGCGGCTCCACCTTCTCCGCGACACTGTCTGCCTTATCGTACAAGAAACACACCCATATAGAAAACCAGTCAGGCATTCCGCCCATACATCTATACATACATATATGAGCTTCTTTTGGAGGTCGGAGTTCCCTGTCTCTGGGTAAAAGTGAAAGCCAACACAAGGGCCCATATCCTCCCGCGTTTCCTCATTTATATTTGCTTTGGCATTTCACCCATCATCCGAACACAAAGGCTGAATGGAATCGAATCGAATGGGGGGCTGATTCCGGGCGCTGATTGGGAGCAGGCGAGAGGCGGGAGCACACACACATAAGCCTTGACAAAAGTCAATCAGCATATTTGCTCGATTGGAGGGAGCATGCCAAGCGGATAATCGATTCGCAATGTGTTTGAATAACAAATTACTGGAAATTGTGAATGCGAAAGTCAGTGTATCACAGGGAGAGACAGACAGACAGACAGACTAAACACATGTAGTACTTTTCGGCGAAGGATTGGAAATGGTTTCGGGAATCGGGATTAAAATGTATGCAGCTGTCAGATTGCGATGGAAACATCGTCTCTAAGACGCTGCCATGCCACTTGTTGGCCTTTGCCATCTTGTTTGGTGAGTGAACTTGTGACTGGAACTATTGAACTTTGGGCTCAAACAATGAACTGTCCTTACTATTTGCTCTTCCTTCGAAATGTGGGGGAAGCGTACACCAGAAGAAAAGTTTCCAGGAAGAAAAGAATGGTTGAAGTTTAAAGTATTTCCTACAGAAGACATTTTTTTTGGTGTAAAAAATCTATTTAGTAATGAAATATTTCTCGGAAAGAGATATTTGATTGTTAGTTCCTATTTTGATAATGGCTTCTTAGACCTCTATCAAGCATATTTATTTTCAGGAGTGTATTAAAGGCAAAGGCAATAATCGTAGACATGCCCAGATGTTCGAGGAAAACTTTAGCCCCATATCGTCACAATGGGAGTGGAGGGAGAAACCCAATGGACCGGGCTCAACCACATAATCTGCCGGCCAAGTTTAATCTAATTTCTGTGGCATGTTAATAATCGTGCCGAATTAGTTGTGTTGTTCGATTCGGTTTTTGCTGGGAATGTCAGTGCACCTTTTTTTTTTGTCAACAAAGAAAGTTGCCAAGGATGCTTATGCCCACCTCCCCTCTCGCCCGTTCAGGATCCTGTTGCCCGGGAACAACATATGTGGCAGACAAGTTTAAATCAAGGCTAGGACAACAAAAAGCGATAAAGGAGCGATACATGCATTAATCAACTTCGGCAAATGAACCAAGTTGGCCCCGGGGCCAAGACCCAAACGAAAGGAAGGGAGGGAGGGAGGTAGTCCAAGCCCATGACCTCAAATCTTGAACTTTGGACTTAGCACCCCCATATCACCGTCGATTTGTCAATGTGTCAGATGATCAACCGAAAAGCGGGCATTGGAGGAGCATTGATTTAATTAATTTATGTTGTCGCTGCGGGCCTGGCAACAGCCGACTCTGGTAACTCTGGCCAGGATGCCTGCCTGCCCAGCGATTCCTGGCGCTCCTTGCTGGAGCCATGCAACAGGTTGGCCAGCTTCCGTGCGTTGAAAGCTTTTCTGGGAAAAGCTCAGCCAACGATAACGACGACGACCAACAACGAAGACCATACTCATGAATGAAAAGCGGAGAAGCTGCTGCCGCCGATGGGCTCTCGGCTTCAGCCTCAGCTTCTGCTTGTGGTGCTGCTGCTGCTGCTGCTGCTGCTGCTGTTGCTGCTGCTTCTGTTTTCTGCTTTCAGTTTCCGTAACTCTCATTGCGCCGCCAGCCGGGCCAGCGAACGTACACGGCGCGGACTCCTCTTTCCGTAGAGATCCCCATATCCGTACGAGATCCCTGTTCAGTTTAGTGTTTCGGTGCGCGGTTTCGTTCAAAAGGAAATAACGGGCGCACAGCCGTCACATTTCATTTGAATTTTAATTCAATAAAAAAGTGCACAAAAACGCGGGAATCATCATAATAAAAATAATAATAATAAAAAAGGCAGCAACAAATGTAAATGTGTGCGCCTGGTCGTTTCCATTTCTATTCCGAGTTTTCAAGAAAAGAAAAGTGAGTGTAGTGTGCGTTCGTGTGTTTTTTGTGTGTGTGGAAATATGCAAAGATTTGCGTAAGTCGCGAGGCGTAAAAAATATTCAAATTTCATGTCGGAATTACTGCACGCATTCTTAAATAATCCAATGCTGGCACAAGTGTGCAAATAATAAGGAGAGACTCGAGACTCGAGACTCAAAGGGCGACGCCAAGCGTTTGCTAATAGGATTACGCATCACCTCCGCCGCTGACAGTTTCGGAGGATTAGCAAGGATCCACTCGAAAGCTTCAGCATCCTCCCCCCCCACCCCCAGGACTTCAAACAGGTAGGATATATGACAGCAGGGACAAGGGTGCAGTGCAGTGAGTGCAACAGGCTTTTAATCACAATCACTAATTTGTGGAGGACGTCACACACGGCGTATGCGTGATTCAGGTTCACTGAAGCTCATTCCCATATTGATACTCGTATCGTTCGCTCTCTGGCTAATTGTTAACAACAGCCCATGGGACGGACACCCACAGAGGCTACTTAATAAAGAGCTAACTCGGTGGCCATATTAATTTCGGATGGTGGGGGAGGGTGCTTCAAGAGGAGCAGTAAACTCCATAAATATCACATTTTATTAAACAAAGCCCGAATCCATTTGCGTTATTGCGATTACGTGCACGAATGTTAATTGAAGTCACCTCACCTTTTCAGGACCAGTGGGAGATATATAAACCCATCTATCCATAGGCACACACACACACCATACACCTGTCGTCCCACCCGGAACCTCCCCCTGAGCACTTATCAAGCCAGCAGCAAAACCACCAAAACAGATTAGATAAGTCGATGGCGGCGATTGGTGGCTGTGGAAATGATTAGCGAACAAAGAGGGTTCAAGGAGAGGAGGGAGAAAGCGGGATAGAGATGTTGCTGGAGGAGACTCAGGGCTGCATGGACAGGGACAGCGAATGAATATTCATAATGAGGCGCCAGTTACACATTTGCCGGCGAAGCATGAAAAGCAAATTACGCACAAAATAATTGGCATTAGCATATTTTGTGCATCCCCGTACACACGTAGACTGTGAGTGTCCTTATGTGTGTGTGTGTGTGCGTGAGGATATCCTGTTTTAGAAATTGCTTTCAAGTTTCTTTTCTTTTTTTCCCCCATTTTGATTGAACTTCAAATTCCCGTCTAGCACCCACATGGCGTATACGTGATGCGTCTGAGAGGATTACAAAAACGATAGCTGGCAGTAAAGTGAAGTGCCAGTGTGGGATCTGGTCTCTTTCTATATTGAATAAACATTTTTTATTCCCCCCTCCCCCTCTCTCTCTCTCTCTATCGGTCGCTGGGGGAAGTTCTAATTGATCCCCCCAGCTGACAAAGCGGAAATGGACAGAGGACACAGGACGGAACATTGAGTATATATCATTTAGGGTTGGAAAAGAAGAGCAAGCGAAATTTGTTTTCAATATGGACATGTGTTTACTTATTTAGGACTGCTTGGCCTTTGTATCTCCCTTTCCTGCCCACCCGCTCGGACAATCCATAATCCCCGCTAAGCGAGGCGAGTGTAAACGATTCCTTGGAGGCATAAACTTCACACATTCCCCCAGTATCGTTCTCCTTATACCCGTCGCGCCACTTAATCATTACAAATAAGCCACATATGTGCACACGGAGAAATTTATATCGATTTGGAAGAGTTCTTAAAGTGTGGGAGAAGAAGAGGTTAAGGATTTTAAAGGGACTTAGGACATAATAATAATATCTTTAAAAAATACCTAAAAATACTGTCTTATAAAAATAATTCTAGTTTCAAAACAGTTTGAAAAAATATCCGAGGAAACATTAGTATATTCTAAAGATTTTTGTTAAACTTTTTAATAAAGATTCTTAAAATATTGTTTACCTTCTTTACACCTCTTACTTATACCTCTTTTTTTGTATAGATCCTAAAAATTGAATTGAATTCCTGGCATTTTGTTTTTTTGTAAAGAAAACAAATAAATCTTGATGGCTGTCTGGAGATATATCCCCAGTTATGGCATTGCTTTTCTCTCCCTGTACACACACACGCGCAGTGGGTAACATTTATGGCTCGTTAGCAATTCAGTTCGAGGTTCGAGCTTCGAGAGACTCACAGCTTGCAGCTTGAAGGGGTGTGTGGAGATCGGCGGGCATTATGGCCAAAGGCAGGACCAAAAGTTTTGTCTAGTTTTGAAGTTGCTGCCACATCGGTTGCGGTTGCTTTTGAGGTTCATGGTTTAATTGGCCGGGCATCCCGCTGCAAGCCAATTTCCCAAGATTTTTGATTGGTTCCCGGGGTGAGAGGAGAGGCACAAGGATGCAAACAGGCAAAGTGGCTTTGGCCAGGACAGCAAAGCAGTAGAGCAGCAGCGAGCCACATTTTATCAAAGTCAATTCTTATCTGCACGAAAAATGTTTGCAGCTGAAGTTGATAAATGGATTTACTTTGATTTTACAGCTAAAAATCGATGCGACTACCCGGTACGTAGTGCGAGTACTTCTCCCATTTGAATCTGTCCGATACGAGAGGAGTTGGGGGCCAGTTAGAGCCCGCCAAGACAATGGACCGAAAAGGGCGGTCAAAGACTCGTGTCTGAATCATCGAAGGTTCCCTGGCTCCTGTCCTCCCACTTGGCTACTTGGCTACTTGGCCAAAAACCGAAATTGCACTTAAAATTGAATGCTTGGCTGGAGGAGCGTGCAACCCACAGATAATCTATGACATAAAATCACGCGACAGTAAACGCCGCTTAATGCCAGACAAAGGGAAAGGCAAGGACAAAGGATCAACTGCAACTTGTGTGTGTGTTGCTTTCTGTAGCTTTCCCTGCGTATTTGTCCATGTACCTTCTTTGTGGCAGTCACTCGACTGGAAATTATATAAAAACTGCGTTTTCTTTTCATTTTTTCGCTCGTTTTGATTATCAGCCATTGCATTTGCATTCACAGTCGCATTTCCATTTTCATTCGAATTCCCATTCCTATTTTTCCACTTTCCCTTTCCATTTTTCATGTTCGTTGCCCAAAACCAAATCCCTTTCTGATTTTTTTTTTGTTTTTTTGCTGTATGAGTCACAGCTGCATTCGCTCTATTTATCTGTTGAAATTTTTTCGCTCATCTGGCAGCTTGTATTTATCATTTGCGCATCATTAGGTCGCGTCTAAACGGAATTATTTATTTGCCTGAGTGAGAACTTTCCCTACTTGGACAGCTGCTGCTGCTGCTGCTGGTGATGCTGCTCTTGCTGGCCCCAGAATCCAGAGAACTCTTCAATTAACACCAACTGAAGTGCAAAAAGTGCTTCGTTAATCAAGGATTTGTGCTTGAGTTTTCCTTGGAACTTTTATTCGCAAACGATTAAAGTTTAGCAGATTTAATTGGAAGTCCAAATAGTTATTTTCAGTTACTATTTTCCCAGAATTTAGTCTACAGTTTTGAAATAATTTAAGTAAATCAAAGTAATTCCCTTTTTGCTTTCTCTTTTCTTTTTTAGACTTATAAAAGCTTATAATCCAAGTAGCTCCTGTCTTAGTATATAGCTTTAACTTTATGTCCTGACCTTCGCTGTTTGAGTTCTCCAGACAGTTTCTTTAATTTCCACAAAGGCCTTAAAGTTGAGCAGCTTAAATTGAAGACCCTCCCAAGTAGTGGCTCTTAATCATTTACTATCAGCCTGAAATGGTTTTCTGATTACCTGCCGCGAAAGTTTTATGAGCCACTGAGCTCTCCTCCTTCCTTTAGCAACTTTTCCACACGAGCTGCAGGCTCAAAAAATTTCTGTTGCCTGCCTCGAGGGGCCCTTTAAAAATTTCGAACCACCACACACACACACACACACACACAGACTGTGTGTGTTTCGTAATTGTGAAAGTCAAGAATTTTGCATTTAATTGCTTAATTACTGCTGCTGAAGGCGTTGGAATGACTGAGGAGCCTCTGACCCACCACAGCCTCTGCTCCCGGGGCACTAAGCGGCTGGCATTTATGTTTACGTCTCTCAAACTGTTTTATGGCCTCGCAGAAAGGAGCATTTATGACTGCCCCGGGTCTCCGGATCCTTGGCGGTGCAACTGTGATGGGTGGGCGTGGCCAGAGCCAGACCACAATTGCCGCCAAGTGGGCGTTTAGGCACTTGGGCCACAAACAACTTTCTCGCCAGCCGCCGTCATGAATGCAAAGTTTTCCTCCTTAACCCGGGTCCTGTTCTCCTTTCTCCTCTTTCAGACTCCCTGCCCGCTGGTCATCATGCTTACCATGGTGGTGTGTTCGTTGCCCGCGTAGCTAGCTTTATCAAATCCGACATCCGGACATCGCCCAGCTATGTGGACCTACATGATGGCTGCCGCCCGCGGAGATCGGGTCAACACGATGATGTCCACCCGGAGACGCCCGGAAACGGAGTCCCCCAAATACGGTTACAAGTGAGTTTTCAAGTTGATTATCTTATTAAATTTATTATTAATGTAACAAATAATTTGAAAATCAGATAAATAAAACAAAATCTGTAAGGAATTGTAAAAGAGAACAATTATTAGTTATTCTTTTTGAAGAGCAAACGTTAAATTGTAATTGAAATTATTAAAAATTGAACATTGAAACTCTTGAAATCGTACATATAATTTCTATTCGTTTTTTGCTTAAAGTATTTTACTAAATCATATCTTAATAATTTATTCTTGCATTATAACTAATGTCTTGTAGTCTCCACAAGTACAAGGAACTTTCCTAAAAGGTATATTTAATTGCATAATAAAAATAAATAATATTATTTGAAAGTTCCATCAGTTTATGGTTTTTTTAAATATTAATCTAAGGTTCTAGTACAATTTAATGTAAATAAAATGTTTAATTATAAAAGAATTTAATGATAATCAGTTTTCTCTACTAAATACTTGCATATCAAAATTTAAAACTAGATTTTAAAGTTAATTTATTAAAATTAAATGTAAATAAAAGAGTTAATAACAATTCAGATTTAGTATCTTTAAATTTAATACTTTTTCTTCATAAAAATTATGCTTAAACTATAGAATGTCCAGTTTTATGTTGTAATAGTTTCTCACTTTAATAAAAAAATAAAAATATATATAAAATTAAATATATTTCTCCTATTTATCATCCCTTGTCACTGCGCCATCAGCCTCTCCACTCGTCCCATGTACCGAACCACCAGATTCGTGGGCCCCGCCTCCTCGGCGCCCGCCCAACTGCAGCTGCCCTGCGGCTCCCATCAGGCAGTCAGCATGGGCATGTCACCGCCACCGCTGGAGGAGATTAGCGGCGGTCTGTTCGCACCCTTTGCGCCAACGGCAACGATTACGGTCGAGCAGGCGGCCACCTCGATACCGATGGCCGTCGAGGGCGAGGTGCATCATCTCCACTATCCGCGCAGGAGCTGGCATCGCAGATATCGTCAGGGGAATCATCGTCAGGCGGAAGGGCAGGCAGGACAGGATGTAGACGAGGACGAAGACGATGATGAAAACGACGATGAAGATGAGGACGAGGAGGAGTTCGGAGAGGCTGTGGGCGAGGATAACCCAGAGGAGGCCATTGCAAGAGCTGACCAGCAGCAGCATCATCAGCAGAAAAATCACCATCAACCGCATGCCAGCGATTCCAGTTATGTGGAAAATGGCAGGAAGCTGATACAGGTGAGTGAAAAATAAGAAAATCTTGGGGATACAAATACAGATATATTTTTATGAAATATAAGTAATGACATAACTTTAAATTTCTTAAATTAGTCTGTTAAATCTCTACAATATTCCATAGCAAACAGTTCCAAAAAATATTCAAGCCTAAGGCCGTAAAATGAGTAAATCAATTTTCCTGCATGGCCAACGTGGCGTATGCGCAATTTGATAGTAAATGCAGATAAAAGCTCACTGATAAACGATGGCCAATAATCCGTGGCCAATAACTGATGCATTATGTTCCGTCGAGGTTGTAATTTCATTCTGTCCCTGGTCGCAATTCAATTATGTGGAAATGTAATTAAGTAATTGCTCTAATTGATTGACGCCTCGCCTGCAGGAGGGTGAGAGCAGTAGGAGGTGGAGCCACAATTGGCCCAGTTTCTGGAGCTGCGGGCCAGGCCAACTCCGCTTTGTCTGCATAACTTCTTCGCCTCTGTTTCTGCCATTTCTGCCAGCCATTCCAGACTAATGCAAATGAACTGAGCAGACCTTCATAAACTTGACCTTGCCGTAAATCGCGTTTTAATTACTTCCTCTATTGTCACGTAGCCAAGGCATCGCCCCGAGTCGCCTCCGCTTGCCGCTTGCTTGGGTCCCTTGAGCTCCAGTTGAATGCCGTTTTCGGTTACCCGCAGAAATTTTTATTAGCACGTGTCAATTGACTTAAAACACTGCAAAAAAGAGAGACAAAAAAGGCTAGGTGCTGCTGGTCATGAAAGGGGAGGAATGGAGGAATGAAGGTGTTCGGTCTTTTTTTTTTGGGCAGACCCACATTAAGCCAAGCACAGTTTTGGGATACTCTAACCCGGAAAGTGGTTGAATAACCAAGTTGAAGGTGAAAAGAGTTTAGTTAAATAAATTGAAAATGTATTTAAAGTGAATTTTAGTTGGTAAAGGGTTTTTTATAACCTAGTTTCCCTTTAGGAACTTTGAAAATGTCTTGTTATTTCGCTTTTTAATAAAAATATAAGCATAAAGTTGATTAAATATTTAAATAAATATTTTTAAATAGAGTAAAGAGTAATAAAAATATGAAAAACAATATCTGTAATTAAATCTTAACCTCTAAAAGAAATTTATGTTGAAAAACGGAATACAATTAGCTTAGAATAAATATGACAAGCTTCTGATTTGCCTGACCAGGCTTTAGTTTAAAGCAAACTGTTAGTTTCTTATGCAAATTTTTGCATATTTACATTTTCTAATTTTAAAAGCCCTGACTGGCAAAAAACTAATCCAAAAGGTGACTTCCTTTGACTTCCGTATCTTGAATCTCAAACGTGTCACATCTTTTGCCGGCCGGAATCAACTTAACTTACTTACTTAACTTGACTGCAACGGCAAAGCCTCATCAGCAAGCTGGCGGACTCATCACCCACCAGATCTCGCATGTCCTGTCCAGGATAATTGCATTACTTGGGTTTCCTTATGAAAAAGTAGAAGAACAAGAAGAACAAGAAGGAAACCAGACTTCTTCCGACCCGCAGGGCTATAAATAAGTGAGTGCGTATTTCGGTCGAAGCTTGGGGTGTTGGGTGTGTGTTTAACGAAGAGCAGGGACAACACCAGCTGCTCCTGATATCCGGCGGCAATGCTGTGCGGTGCGGAGCCAAGGGCGACAACCAATTTGATAGATAAGAGAGTCGAGTTCGAGTGCTCCGCTCAAAGTGAATGGGAACAGGGACAGGGACAGAGACAGAGAGAGCAGCAGCGCCACAAACAGTTTCAATGTCATTTCATAAATGGCAACAGAAACAGCAATACCAATACCAATGCCAAAAGAAAAACGCAATGAAATAAATACAAATGAAAAGCCCTCAAAGCCCCATCCTCTCAAGGATGACCACCCTCACCCCCGCCCCCCCCTCTGACCCGTTTCCCATTTACAATTTTCCATTTCCACGCCCGCATATCGTTGTGGTTGTCGTCCAAATATTGGCTTGGTCGCTCGGTTTGGTTGTTGTTAATGCTTTTGAGGTGTGTTCCAAGTGTTTGTCCAGCAGCAGGAGCACTGAAAAACAGCTCAAAACCGAAGGAGAAAAGCTAAGGAAACCCCAAACTGCTGCCATTGTGGTTATATAAACGTCCATTACTCAAAATTGGCCAGAAGGAAAGGCGAGGGGGGCTAAAGAGCAGGAAAAGTGGGAAATTTTATAGAATTGGCATTGAAAATATGACAAGTCTCGTGCCAATCCAAAATAGTCACAAGTCCTCGAGTTGAACAGCCTCGACAACAGGACAGCACAGCAGAGCACAGCACAGGACTGTGTATCCTTGTCAGCTGGTCGTACAGTCATTCAGTCATCCAGTCATGCCATTAAACCGATTAATGAACTCTATTTGCCTGGGCCATACCTGCGTACATACACGGAGCGAAAAGAGAGGACTTTATATAAAATTTAACTAGGTTTGCTTGATATTTGTATTTAATATGGGTTTGTAGATATTTTAGATTTTATTTTATTATTTTTGGGTATTAAAAACTTAGGGTTTTATTTGTTTAATATTAATCTAATAAATATTAATAAAGATTCATATTTATTTCCTAATAAAAAGGCTGTTATAATTCCCTAGCTCTTAATTTATTATTTAAAAATAATTAATTACTTCAAGAAATCCCAGAATTATTTCAAACTCTAGTTGAACATTTCTTAAATCACATTTTTCTTACCGTGTAGATGTTGGCTCGATTGTCCTGCCGTCTTCGCCATAATGTAGTTGTTGCTGTGCAATTTGAGAAGGCGGCAGGACACTCAACGCGATGATGATGGCCCTAGGTGGTGGAGAAGGGGCCCCCAGCAGAGAAAAGGGGGAAGCGGGAGAAAGCAGAAAGGAGCGAGAGCAAACAGCGAAAGTGCGGTCTGTCTCGCGGACTTTCCGTTTAGTCAAATTTTTTTGTTTTGCCCCATCGACAGTTACGAAAAAAACGCGCTCGCAGGCGGCAGCTTAGCTCGCAGCCAGTGTAACTTTGCAATAAATAAAATTACTAAATAATCGTTTAAACAAAAACAGACAAACAAACACACAGACAACTCCCGGAATTAAGAGCAAAAACAATGCCGAACTCGTCAACTAATGCGTTCGGTAAACAATTGAAAACAAGGCTTAAAACTGAAGCGGCAATAACAAGAAAATGAAAAGAAAAAAACAGCGGCAACAACTGCAGGGACATCGGGATTTCCATGTTGATGAGGGTATCTCCTCTGATTCGATCCCTTGTAGCTTGTTTTTTTTTTTTGGGTGGAAAAACACAACAAACAGGACATCCAAGGGAGGAAGAAGGCATTAGTCAGTTTATTAAACGGACCTTGTTATCGTTTAGACCAATGTTGCCGACGCCTGTTGCCAACCGATAAACATCAGGGCTTATGGTCATCCAATCTGCGTCGCAATTTGCATAATTTCCCACGTTCCCATCGAAATCACAATCAAATAAATATCCAACTATCGCCTGTATCAATAACACAGGCCAGTGATAAAGTGCACGGGTTCATCCATAACAGCAAAAAAAAAAAGGAAAGGGGGTTTAGTCCCCCTTCGAACTCTTTGTTGAGTGATAAGATATCGAAAAAACGATTTTTCTCAACCCCTTCGATGATGTTTTTCAGGCCAAAAATCAATCCAAGGTTTATTATTGCAAACAGCGAACTATCGACAAAAACAAAGGGATTTAATGTATCTGTTCTTCGAGGGAAGATAACCACAGGTTAATCACTGTAGAGATTTTCGAGAGCACCTCAAATAATAACAGCTAATATATATAGTTCAGGCAGAGTTAGCCTTGAAAATAATATCCTGATACGATTTCCGTGTGCTGGCATTCTCGTCCTGCCTCCAAATAACTCCTAAACGTTTTCTAAATACACTTTATTGACTTGGCTGTTAATAAACTCCGGCATTTACAACTCTATTGGCTTCACTTCCTCAATTTTGGGTTAGCTATTTGGTCTTTTCTAACCCGATTTTTATGGTGCAATGCCTGGCTTAGTCATGTTTTTATGGAGTGAGCATAAAATGCCCACGCGTGCCATAAATGTCGATATGAAAGCGCTTGATTCGCTTAGCATAAAGTTACCTGGACAGGTGGTGGTGGGGGAGTTGGCGGACTTCGACCTAACGGACTCGCAATTATGGAAATTTATTGTGAGCTTCACGCTGGGCCTTTGTGCCCTGAATGCCAATCAGGGCGGTGGTCCGTTCGTCCGATGATAATGCCAATCATGCTGCTGGGTCAGTGTGTTTCAAGTACGGCCAAGAAATAAAATAAAAAATAAGTTAAATAATACTAAAAGCCGTTCGATTTTTGTGCGTAGCAACCTTGCGTTTGGCAAATCGTTTGGCCTGATGAGCTCATTGCAAATCAAAATTATCGACGAGAGGGAAAATTGATCTTCCGTCAAATCAATTGCGATTAATTTATGCCCAAGTTAACCCCTCCCGCCCCCAGCTGACCGCGGTCCGCCTTTTAGCTTAATTGAAGCAACGGTGTTGGCCCGGCCAATTAAAAAGCATTTAGAGAAAACGCCAAACGCCGGGCAGTGTCATCAATCTTGCTTGCTTGCCTGCTTCGCGGGATCTTCGGTGCCATGAAGGACCTCGGTCACTGGAGAGACATCACCATCATCCGCTGTGGCTGCAAGTTAATTAATTAAAACGCGCCAGCTCGATGAGTGGCGATGCAAATTAAGAAAATGGCAAAACAGCATTTTGAATTGACAACAACAGCTAGAAAAAAACAAAAACCCCTCGATTTTGGTACAGTGGAAGGTCTTTAAATTAAACTTTAGGGGGTTAGGGAGGTTTTTTTTTAAATAATTTCGTTGAAAATAGTTTTGTAATTTGTAGAATTTGTAAGGGGTTTTAAAATAGTTTTTAAATATCAATTAAATATTAAAGAGGGGAGTTTTAAAGGCGTCTTTTTATGAATCCCATAAGTATTAGTTGTGTTTTATCAATATTGCAACCTTAGCGAGTACCTTATCGAGTCTCCACTGTACTATATTGCGTATGGATGTCGTGCTTTGGTCAGTGGCGTTGCCTCTGCCAGCGTCGCTGCCCGGCCTTCGATGGCAGCGGGCGAAGTCAGCTCAAGTGCCGCATTTTGGCGGCATCTGACGGCGCGAACAGTTTGAGAAGCCCGCTCGATGCCAGAGCTGGAATGAGCGCATGCGCGCAGCCGTTAGCCAAATAAGTAATCGCAATTGCTGCCATTTTATTGTTATTGCCGCAGGCTAAATTCGGTAGAATTACGCTGGAGAAGTGGTTAAGTGGAAAAAGTGTAAAAGTGGAAGTGAAAACGTAAAAGGAAGTGAGAGCAAGTGAAAGGAAGAAAGAGGAGCAGCAGCAGCAGGAGGAGAAAGCTGAGGAGCAGCAGCAGGAGGAGAAAGCTGAGGAGCAGCTCAGTCGATTTGCATGCGACATTTCAAAGTCAGAGACATGGTGCAGTCGTTGGATATATCCGCCATAACGGGGCAGCAGACAGATGCGGTAAATCCACCTTCATAGATACACATGTGACCTTCAGACCCTACACCCTCATCCCTACACACACACACTCACACCCTCACAGCAGGGGGCGTGGCATTGCATTGTCATTCGCAATTTGCCATTTGCCATTGCCCGCCCAACGAGGCGTATGCGTCATATTTTCTGTACTTGCCCTCGTAGCCCCCTTTTTTTTAGTTTTTTCTTGGTTTTTTCTGTTTTTTTTTTGTAAGCTAAGGATAGCTTAATGGATTAACCGCTGCCGGCGGCTGATAAGCGTTTATTAGACTGTCAAACACACGCCCTTAATGCCTAGAAAGTTGTCATGGAAACTGAAGCCTGCAAAAGAGTAAAAGAAAGGGATTTCTTGAGGCTTAGAAAAGTGTATAATCTGGGTAATGTTTTTTTGGTCTGATGGAATCTAGTACTTAAAATACTTGTTCTATTTAAGCTTTAGCTGGAAATGTTAGTTGTTGAATAAGAAATACATTTTCTAAGTGAAAATTAACAATACTTTTAATTGTGTTTAAATTCTTTCCTTCCCTGTGATTTAATTACATTTTATTGCATTTACTTTTCTGTTTACTTCAATTTGTAATTTATATATTTGATCTTATTTATAGTTATTGCATTATGGTTTATCCTCTTATCAATCTTTTATTTATTATTCCAGCAATTTAAGGCCCGCTCTCTGAACAAACATTAATAAACCTACCATTAATTTATTTCATTTTTTGTTTAATCCTTTTTTTTGCTGCATTAAATCCCGCATAAATGGTTTCCCTTGTTCGAAATACATAAAAAAAGCAGAGCAGATGAAATGCTTTTTAAACCGCATTAAATCTGTAGTTTATTAGTTTTTCAGCTGTCTAGCAATTGGCCGCGTTTTCATTCAGCTGGCAGACATAACAAAATTTAAGCACCAAACTTGGATGCTGCCCAACTTTTAATGTGGTTAACAAAGGAGGGAATGGATGGAGTGGGTGGTGGGGAAAGAGGAGAACCAGAAAAAGGAGATACCCATAACCGGAGCACTAAAACGGTTCAATTAGCAAACGTTCGGGGAAAACTTTTATCCCAGAACTTATGTCTGAACAACCCACTTTTAACTCACTCTCGATTGCAGTGAGAGAAAAATCTTAATCAAATATTAACAATAGAAAATAATTGTATATTTATATATCCTTAAACCTTGAATTTTTTTTCTTACTCTCTCTGAAACATTTCTCTCCCTGCAGGATCCAAGTAAACATAGCAAGCCATCGGCTTTGAGACGCACCCTTCAAGCCCTTCGCCAGCGTCTGACTAAAAGGAATCGCCCCAAACCGCCGGATTGGTTCCTCGAGAAGTTCTCCAATACCACCAACACGGACAAAATTGGCAAGGGCTGTCCGGCAATGGAGGATGCGGCCCTCTCCAGCGAAATCCGAGGCTCCAGTGTCCTGTGCAATCGTCTCTCCGTGGATCCCACTCTGCAGTCGCATTACAGGGTGAGTGAACTCGCAACTGGAGTTGCCAAATGGAATCTGAGTCACATTTGGGATTCCCTTGGCAAAGGAAACAAGAGAAAGCTTTAAGTATTACAAAAAAATTACTTAAACACACTTTAATCTTAAAATTTATGTACGAAATAATAGTTTTCAATACTAATTTATGTTTATTTCTTTAGTGGCTGGCCATCGTTTCGCTGGCGGTGCTGTACAACATCATCTTTGTGGTCGGACGGGCCGTCTTCTGGGAGATCAACAAGAGCGCACCGGGGGTGTGGTACACACTGGACTACCTCTGCGACTTCATCTATCTGCTGGATACGCTCGTCCACATGCACGAGGGTGAGCACCTGACCCGTCACACATCCTAGCATCCTGGCATCCTGGCACATCGCACCGCAGCCAACCAACCAACCAACCATCCTCACATCCATCCCATTCCGAATCCCGCTCGGTTGCGTGTTTGAGATTTGAGATTTACCTATGCAAATGAGACCGGCACTAAGCCGCCTTCAGACAATGGCAGCGGCGATGCTGTCGGCGCAAAGCCATTTGCCACGCATATATGAAACCCATTTCTGTCCCTGAATCCCACATATGTAGACGAGTCCTGCCAGCTCCAGCTTCGGGTGTGAGTCCGGGTTGTGGGAGTGGTTCAGTTGCCAAATGCAGGGGATAAGCCAACCTTGACATTTTATACAATGGCAACAAACGTTCTGCTACCCCTTAGTTGCGGCTGTGAAAGGCATAACTAATTTGATGTGAGAAATGTGACAGTTATGGGTTAAAGAAATATCCTATACTTTATTTTATATATTAAGAGTTGGGCTTGCTTTCAAACTTTGCAGCCCGCAGAAAATCATCTCAACTTTTCCACAAATGTTTATATTTTATGTTGAGCTTCCCTTTCCCTTTTTTGGGTTGCAATTTCCTGTCGGCTGCTCAAATATTTAGGTTTATTTTGGCCTATTTTTAATTTAAGAAAATGAAGAAGTTATTTAAACCCTTTGCTGAAAGAAAAGGGTTAGGAAAAATTGCATATATAAAGTAGAGAGAATTGTTAATAATTTATAAAAGTAACTCCCCCCGAAACACCTTACAATCCCAGAGTACTCACACATTCATCAATCCCACAAGACCCTTAAAAAAAAACCAAAGAACTATAAAAACTGTCGCCGCATGGCGCAGGCAAAAGGCATAACTGAAACAAAAGAAGACTCGGAGCATGGCTCTGGGTCACCGCTACCGCAGAGCAAGTCAAAGCCAAAGCCAAAGCTAACCCTCCCCCCCTTTTGTGTGTCGCCTTTATCCTTGGCAGGATTCCTGGACCAGGGGCTCCTCGTGCGGGACGCTTACCGGCTGCGCAGTCACTACTTCCATACGAAGGGCTGGTATCTGGACGTGCTATCGATGTTGCCCACGGACCTGGCCTACATCTGGTGGCCACCGGAGACCTGCTCGAGCCTGTACCTGCCCTGTCCCGTCATCGTTCGCCTGAACCGCCTCCTGAGGATTAATCGGCTGTGGGAGTGGTTTGATCGAACGGAGACGGCCACTGGATATCCGAATGCCTTCCGCATCTGCAAGGTGGTCCTGGCCATTCTGGTGCTGATCCACTGGAATGCCTGCATGTACTTTGCCATTAGCTACGAGATTGGATTCAGTTCGGACTCGTGGGTCTATAATTTGAATGGAACGCGGAACAACACCCTGCAAAGGCAGTACATCTATAGCTTCTACTGGTCCACACTGACCCTGACCACCATTGGAGAGACTCCGACGCCGGAGAACGATGTGGAATATCTGTTTGTGGTGGCCGATTTCCTGGCAGGAGTTCTCATCTTTGCCACCATTGTGGGTGAGTTTGTGTCCTTATTTTTAGGCGGAAGCAAAAAGACAAATGCCTTAAAAAAGTATTCTTTAATACCCATAATTTATTTCAAAGAAAAATGTGTCTGCCCTCATTTAGGAATTATTATTGTAATTCCCCCTGATTTCCTCTGCTTTTATCATAGTTGTTCCAGGTCCCAAGGGTCTCTGGACTTCAGTGGGTCAGCGGGTGGCCCTGGCAAATCCTTTTTGGGTCCTCTGTTTGCGCCTGTTTACGCAAATATTTTGTCTGATCGTTTAATTGGTTCCAGAGTGACATCTGTGACATCAATGGGTATTAATTTACAGCCACGCACGTCAGGGTCGTTGGTCGTGTGGGTCGTCCTCCGTCTCCTTTCCCTTCTGGCGACCCACATTATTCATTACGCTCCCAGTCGGTTGGTTCTATTCGTCTCGTTCGTTGCCATTTTGTTTTGTTCTGCCGGGTTGATTTGTTGCCTCCTGCTCCTCCTTCCTTCTTTTTTTTTGGCAAACGTGCCTTTTTATCATTTTTGTCGTCCTCCTTATCGCTGCCATTACCGTCGTCCCCGAAGCAAGTCGCATTCCCGGCAGCTGCCAGACTGCTCGAAGCCTCACATTTCGCATCCCACATCCACGACCTCGCTGTGCAAACAAATTTACTTGCTGTGATGAATGCCGAGTTCGTTTGGACAGGACAATTTGACGGATGCACTGGCAGAAAAAGAAAGTAGTTAGCACAATCTGATATATTTAGAAAGAGACTAGTAAAAATAATAAATGGGAAGAGAGATTTGACACTGGACTTCTTTTTGAAGAATATTCTTTCAAGAGCCTTTATATTTATTATTTTATTTGCTGTGTGTAAGGCGACTTCAATGCTTTAAAATTTTAATTAGTTTTTAAAGAAGTGTTTTCTTTACAGAATTTTACAAAAGCCATTCAGCTTGGTCTTCTTTATTTTTACCCACATCCTGGACTAATTAGTTGAAAATTATTCATTTACGTGGTTTCGCACTTAATTCTTTTAGAATTTTTGAAAACAATTGATTTTTATATAAAAATCTAATAGCAAAAATTTAATACATGTATAAATATTATCAATAAATTTTAAATAAATTATTTAAAAGGTTATATGTTTTGGAAAAAGGTATTTGCTTCATTTTGTGGCATTAATTTTATTTAATTATTTATAATAAAAACATTTTGAATATTTATACTTCAATCATTTGTCAGAAATCTAATAAATTAGATAAATTATTATTTTCTTAGAGTTTTTAAAGCAAAGAAATATATTTTGTTTTGTTTGCTGTCTGTTCTTCATTTTATTTCGAGACTCTAATTTCTTACAATATTCAAAAAATTATGAGCTTCATTTATTGAAAAAATATTTCCCTGAACTGTTTAAAGCCTTCTTAAACCCTCGTTTGACTTTAAGCATTTTTAAGCAGAAACTTGAAGCAGAAACTATTTTTTGCCAAGTGGCCCGGAGGTCCATTCGCCATTCCACCCCGTTCTTCTCAGAGATGGAGGGGGCGTGGGTGTGTGTGTGTGCGTGAGTTTGGCACCGGAAGTGCCGCCATTAGTCGCCTTTGTGCCGCATTATCCAAATGCCGGAATCCCCGAGTGGCACGGCACACTGGTGGCTTCAGTTTCATTGTACAAGCCGGTTATGAAGCGGCCAAGATGAATGGCTATTCCGGCCCAGCCTGCCAACTGCCAACTGCCGCCTGCCGCCTGCCGCCTGCATTCATTAACCAAGTTTCCTTTTTTCTTCCTCCCCCTACCTCCAGGTAATATTGGCTCCATGATCTCCAACATGAACGTGGCTCGCGTGGAGTTCCAGAATCGCATGGACGGGGTGAAGCAGTACATGGCCTTCAGGCGCGTGGGACACGAGCTGGAGGCTCGGGTGATTCGGTGGTTCGCCTACACCTGGTCGCAGAGTGGTGCCCTCGACGAGGAGCGAGTGCTGGCCGCCCTGCCCGACAAGCTGAAGGCGGAGATTGCCATTCAGGTGCACATGGACACACTGAAACAGGTGCGAATCTTCCACGACACGGAACCGGGTCTCCTGGAGGCCCTCGTGCTGAAGCTCAAGCTGCAGGTCTTCAGTCCCGGCGACTACATTTGCCGCAAAGGAGATGTGGGCAAGGAAATGTACATTGTGAAGCGTGGAAAGCTCTCGGTCGTCGGGGATGATGGCATCACCGTGCTGGCCACCCTGGGTGCGGGTTCCGTTTTCGGTGAGGTTTCTGTGCTGGAGATAGCTGGTAACCGGACAGGTAACCGAAGGACAGCCAATGTGCGATCCCTGGGCTACTCGGATTTGTTTTGTCTGGCGAAGCGGGATTTGTGGGAGACGCTGGCCGATTATCCCGAGGCGAGATCCACGCTCACTCAGCGTGGATGCCAGCTGCTGCGCAAGGATGGGCTCTTGGATGAGCAGATATTTGCTGGTAAGTTATGAATTAATTATTATTTATTAGGTCTTTGGCAAAACACTTAATTAAAGAAAGATGAATTAAACGGTTCATGAATTATTTAATTTGTGTTGAAAAACATTGTTGAATGGGTTTAAGAAAGGCGAAATAAATTACTATAATTTATTGCCCCCTAAGCCAATGCAATTTGTCATAATTATGGCATAAAATTGTGTATTTAGTGATTGTTGAGCTGTGAAAAATCATTAATCCTTATGTTAAAGATTAGCAAAGTTTATTTTCTATATTTTTAACAGCTTATTTAAAGGAATTCCTGTAAAGTTTTGTTATTTTCAAAGTAAAATTAAATCTCTTGGCTTTTTTTACAACAATCATTTCTTCAAATCGAATTCCCTTTAAAATTACATTTTTGGCATACTGGAAACTTGGGAAAGTTCTTAATTGAATATTGAAAATTTTCCGTCGCTTTTTAGACTCCCAACGAGTTCATGACAGCATCGAGGGCGGCATTGAGAAGCTGGAGCTCTCCGTGGAGAATCTAAACATGCGGCTGGCTCGTCTACTGGCGGAGTACACGGCCAGCCAGGCCAAGATCAAGCAGCGTTTGGCCAAGCTGGAGATAAAGTGAGTGGCTTTAATTGAAACCCCCCTCCCCCGCCCCAGATCCAACCTTAACCCCTTTAAACCTTCCATTTTCAGTGGAGGTCCCGGCACGTGGCGGCTGGAGTGCGAGCCACAGACGCGAGTACGCAGTGGACGACTTTATTCGCTGCAGCCGAAGCGGCGCCCACGTTCGCGACCCGACGCCACTGCCAAAAGCGGCGAGGCTGCCAAACAGAACACGCTCTAAGCCCAGGAAAGGGGGCCAGGACCTCGAAACCTCGAAACACCCAACCCTTTTAGCCCGCCCCGAGGCCGGAAAATAGTGATAAATGCATTAAACTTGCAGGAGTATAACCTTTGGCCCCGGGCCAAAATTTCCATGAATCTGTTTTTTCCAAAAAGGGGCAAAAAGGTAAAGTTAAATCAATTTTTAATTTTTACAATTAGTTACGTTAGGGTGCAGACTTTATAAATTTGTAAAATGATTCAAAACTGAATGTGCCTCAAAAAACAAAACGAAAAAAAAAAGAAAAACCATGTGTGCGTGTGTATGTGTGTTTGTGTGTGTGTGTGGGAGTAGAGCTAGGTTAAGGGGAGGACAGAGGAAAAGATAGAAAGTTAACCCACTACGATCCACTGTACATATTTTAAGCATAGTCCAATTTTACAAGCGAACAGTGAATGTTTGCCTAGGCTAGGATGTTTTTACACACGCACACAGGACACACACACACCGAACCAAGGATTAATTGCACCAAAAATCATATAAAAAAAAAACAGATGATCAGACACAACAAACTGACCAAGAACCGTAGACGTTGCTGAAACTACTTAGGAAAAGGTTAAGGGATAAGCCAGTACAATGCTGGCAAGGATTAGAAGGCATCAAACCGAACAAATCGAATTCAAAGAAAGCAAATGTTAACAAGCAAGCTTCCAAAGCTTCCAAGCCAAGGCAAAAAAAAAAAAAAACAAACAAACACAAGAGGGGGAAAAACAAGAAGAAAAACAAAAAACATTAAGCATAAAAGATAAACAAATGAAATGTATTTTTATATTAGTCCTAGACATTGAGTGTACGATGTATTGTCTATGTGTAAGTACGGCTAAAGCAACAGAATAAACGAGAATCGAGTCAAATTATACCGGAGCACTTATGCCGGGGCGTAAACGTATCCGGAGCAAGTGTTTCACACAGCTCCAGAGTTTTTCAGTTCTAGGTAAATTCAAATCGCCCACAGCCTCCGGCCACGCATTACCTCCAAAGGATTCTCTCTCTCTCTGGCAGGATTCTTTTTACCGGCTCTAATGACATCTTCGAGGGCGTCGTAGACAAGAGGAAAACGCTAAGGGAAACTGTATATGAGAGGACACCACCAACAAAGTCAATAAATGCAAACGCATTGGGGAAAATGACAGCGACACGCGTTGGCTTTTTGGGTGCGACTTCTTTTGTGTGTACAGCGTACAACGTGGCGTATGAGCAATGCCAATGCCGCAACAAAAAAAAATAAAATAAAAGGTTTGTACAAGAAGTGTTAAGCGGGGAGCAGCCGGGTAACTTTACACAGAAAGAAACTCTTAAAAAAATGGTGATAAAGATGCTTCAACAGAAAAAGAAAATCCATGAAAATCTGTTCAAAATAAATCCAATTTTTTTAATTTCCTTCAAGTGGAAATTTTAAAATTCAAGTGTATCAAGTTGACGGAGCCATGTGGAGCCATGTGGAACCCCAAAACGGTCGCATCATGCCGTAAGTGCAGTAAAAAATCAATTTTGACAAAATGTGAAAAAATACACTCGAAAAGCCTTAGGAAAATGAAATGGGAATGGGTGTGGGTGTGGGTACTACGGGTACTCGGGAACGAGATGTGTGTTGTGAGGACTTGGGCGGGACGGGACGGGAGGCGTGGCACGTGAACGGCATCCGTTTGCGGTGAAGAGGCAGCGGGGAATGTTGGAAAATGACTGACAATAAAATGTTGACGCAGCCAAAGAGCATTATGGATACAGGGTGCTTGCAGGCGATTGGATTAAGTCGATAAGTCGGAGCCCGGTATAATGGGGCCTGAGAGGTCCTGTATTCCGCACAAATACAACAATAACATTCAGAATACCTGCTGGTCCCTGCTTTATTGAAGGCGCCGCGCGGCAGGTCCTTTCATACAGCCTAAGCTGATTGATGTTGAGAGCCCTTCACTTCACACATCTGCATAAAATAAATCCTAATGTGCACAGTGTTGGTTTTAAGTATATGAAAAAATAGGGTCGCAGTGAAATACCCTAACTTTAAAGAGAAATAAATATGAATATTATATTATATATGAATATTATTTTATTTTAAAAGCGAGCTAAAAACAAACTGATTGGATTTCTTAATGCAAACTTGCCTTATAAAAAGTTAATTAAATTATAACTTTGGGTTTCAGCTGTACTTGTAAGTTATTTTTTTTGAAAATAATAAAAATTGAATATAATTAAAGGGCATGACATCCTTTTTCCCCAAATAAAGCCTCAGCAATCCATCAAAATTGATTGACAGCGGTTAAGTAGTCTTAGGCCTTAGGTGTCATTAGGTTTTCCTTTCACAGAGTAACCTAAACTAGGAATCACAACTAGAGAAGACAAACAACATACATAGAAAGATAGATAGATTTTTTTTTTTTTATACATAAAAATATGACTGACCTGAACAAAGTGCAAACCCTCCGCTGTCTGCAATGCATGAAGGAGATCCAGTGCTCCCCCGTTGATCCCGGCCAAATGGTTCTCCATATCCAAGAGGATCATCCCGAGATCTTTGCAGTGGCCAAGGAGAAGATTAAAAACTTGCACACACTGATCGGAAAGGAGCCGACGGATCTCTCGGAGACACAATTGGCCACGGCAGCAGTGCACTCTTGTAAGGAAGAAGCCTAGATCCTTGAAACATCTTCATATATTCCTGTTTAATCTAGATTTAGCCAACAAGAAAAAACAACCAGAGTGTGTGACCGCCCGGTCCAGCCCCAGCTCCCGTTATCCTCACAAGGATGTGACCCGCAAACAGAGCTTCAGGGCTTCGATTACGCACTGGGCACCGGCGGAGGGCAACATCTTTTGTCCAAGCTGCGGCTTCAGCCAACGGCCGTTGATCAAAACTGCCCAAGAGATGACGGCCACCGGAGCCTGGGCCACCTGCATCTTCGCCTGCTGGCCCCTCTGCTGTCTGCCGTTCCTGGAGAGTCGCGAGTACCTCTACTGTTCCAATTGTCGCGCTTTTCTGGGCATCTACGACCGCGAGAAGAACTGCGTGAAGCCCAGCAAGGAGTTTGTGGCCTCCAAACAACAAGGGACCTCAGATATGAAGACCAGCAAATTCATTTAATTTTTTTTTGTATATATGTATTTAATTTATCAAATTGTTCGTGTCGTGCAAGTATCTAAGTGTAACGCCAAAGGAGGAAAGCTTTCCGCAAAGCTTAGACCTAGACAATACAGAAACCACTCGACTTGCCTCATTGGTGCACAGCTATTTGGGTTTGGTCTTGGGCCTTGCCCGCCTCCTCCTTGGCCGCCTTCTCGGCCCTCTTTTTCTCCCTGTTTGCCAGGATCTTTTCTCGGGATTTTTGTGCCCTTTCGGCGCAATCCTTGGGGCGTGTCTTCAGGGTCATCTCATCAACGGCTGCCTGCTTGCGAGCGGATCGCGAGAGGCACCTTTCGGTGCAGTTGATGGGCACAAATCTTCCAATGAAGCAGCCACAGTGTAGGCAATAGTGATTGAAATCCTGACGACCGGGCCATTTTTTACTAAACACAATATTTCATTGATTAATAAAGAATATAAGAAGTGGCTTTGTTTTTGTACAAACCAAAGTTTGGTGAATCCCAGGAATCTCTGCAGACAGGTCACCACCTCCAGTTGCACCACACTCAGGCCGTACTTCTCGCAGGAGGGACACTGCAGCCATGTGGAGTCCTGCTTGAGGTAACCCACCTGCTGCTTGTGACTGACACTAATGGCCACAATCTCCGGCTCGTCTACGGTCATGTTGATGTGAGTTCTTTGGAGAACGAGCGGCGACTGAAAGCGAAACGAAATCTATTCAAAGAGATCAGAAGCGTATAAAATCAGAGATTTCTCTCTTACTCTTTGTGGATTCTCGGTATTTCTCTAATTCTCTCGTTTGTGTGTGTGTGTGTCTCTGTCTCAGAGGCGTTGGTCGGGTAATTAACTTAAGGCATCGCAAATATTTAAATTATTCTCGATTACAAAACTTTAAACGATGCACGTAGAATTGGTTCTCTTCTTTTTGGGTTTATTATGTATTTTCTTAATTTATTATATATTTTCCCAGTTTTCTGAAGAAATTATTAAAAGAAGAAAACAAAATACATTTTTAATAAATATATAAAACTTGTTTTATTTATAAAAATAACAAGCAAAGACTATCCATGTTCGTTAAATATTTTTCTCTCCGTGTGATGATCAATAATCTTCAGTTTAATGTCTCCTACAGCTGTGGGCGGCGGTAGACTCCCAGGTATTCCCCGCAGGCGCCACAGTGATGCCTCTTGGTGCAGCAACGCAGCCAGGATCGCACCACCCGAGTGGTTGCCTTGGTGCGGCAGTAGGGACAGGTGATCTCATTGGGGCCAGGACCCACGGCAAAGTACACAGGTTTGGGATCCTGAGCCATTTCAATGGACGGAGAGGAGCGGTGTTGACTGTTTCAAAAACAAACGAAGACTGAGGCCGCCGGAGAAGAGAATCGAAAGCTATAAAATATAAAAAAAAATAATTATAAAAACAGAAAAGAGAAACCCCAAGAGAAAGTAAGAGTAAAAATGAGATAATGTGATTCAGTTTCTGTTGTATTTTGGTTTTATTTTCGTCTCATATGATTTCGCAGTGGGTGGGTGTTTCCTTGCCTGTTTTTTTTTTTTGGTTTGAAAATATGTGGAAAATGTGAAAATTAGTCGGTGGTTGCCTTTAATTTAAGGGGTGCCCTGCGCTTCATGGAGCGTCCAAAGTAGCAGCCGCAGTTTCCACAATAATGACTCCTGTCTGTTTGCTTGCAGGGCACATAGTAGTTGAAGCAGCAGCAGCAGCAGCAGGTCCTGCGAAGGATATTCTCGATAAAGAATTTCTTTCAAGGCTTAAATATGGTAGGATACCCACACAAAAAGACAGCCCACAATGCGATTGATTTCACTAGCCCACCACTTGAGATCGTTCTGAACAACACTCAGATCCTTGATGCCACAGGCGGGGCACTTGATCTCCACCGCCTCGCGGGGCAGATTGAGGAAGGTGCCGGCCAGCGGCGTGGCAAAGTTCTCGTAGATCTTCCGTTCCCGCTGATCCTCCAGAGCCTTGGCCGCCCGCTCTCGGGCCTCCTGTTCCGTCTCCTGTTCTGTCGCCTTCTCCGGCAGCGTCGTCGTCATGGTTGCTCCGCAATTGAACTGAAAGCGAATTTCGGCCAGACGAATGGACAACCTGTTTGGGATATTGAAAGAGAGCGGGAATACACTGGGAGGAATGCATAGTTTTTTTTAAGAAACCTTTATATTTATTTTATAAGAAATAGGGTCTATTCCATACAAAAGTTCTAATATTTCCTTTAAAAACTGAATTTTTCTGACTAAAATCTACATTTTTATTTATTTTAATTCTACTCTAAACTAATTAGATTTCAAAATATCATTTCAAATGGAATAAATTCTTGAAAAATATATAATTTCTCCTCATTAAGTTATTTTGTTGAGTGTTTTAAAGAGCTTTTAAAAATTCAAAGAGCATTGAAAGAGAGCCCCAAGAGAATTGATTTACGGTGCGTCTTTAATTGAGTTAGATGCGTAATAGAATTATAGAACAGAAATGAAATATTTGGCATTAATAGACATAATTTTAATTGATTCGATGAATGAACTATTTGGCCTTGCGCTGGATTCCCACTTTGCCGCCGCACGAACTGCAATAAATTCCCTTGGTGGTCCACTCCCGGTTGCAGCCACACCAGGTGCAGACGCAACAGATCCAGAAGAGTGGGAAGATACTGCCAGCAATATTGGAAAATTAGAATATAATACAGAAAATAATCAGCAGGTTTCCTCCTACCATGAAAGCAAACTGAGACACATGCTGGCATCCTTGCAGCTGGCTGCCCTCATCACAGCAGCCTGACTTCGTTCCCGGCAGAGGGGACACTGCAGCTTGTAGGTGGATGGACCCACGGCATAGTAACGGAGGCGTGGCTCCTGGGAGGCACTGGTTGCAGCAGGAACAGCTGCCTCCTGGTGGATGAGGGTTACCTTCTCCGCCGCCTGTTCATCGATAAAGGGCACCAGGCCATCGTCCACCACCACATTGGCTATGATATTCCTGGAGCGCTCCTCCGCCGTCTTGGCGGGCACCAATCTCACCCGCAGTCTCTCCACCTGCTGATGCTGTTCCATGCTAACTGACTACTATCTGATCTCCACCAGACCCAGTCGATGGAGAACGAAAGAGAAATCTAGAGACAGTTTGGGAGAGATCAGTCGCTAAGAGCAAGAATCCCACGGAGAGTGCGAGAACAATGGCATGCGTCTGTCGATGACCATGGAGCCCATGATGTCATCTATTCTGTGCGGTGGCCCCTCAACCAGAACCAGATCGACAGCCAAACATTCTGCGAATATTTGTTTATTCAATAAATGGAGCAGTTCGAAAACACACATCAACCACATGGAAAATGTTTCGAAATCTGGGTACTTCCTTTTTATTTTGAATATTTTTGGGACTTTAGAAATATGGATAATAACAATATGGAATATACACACTTGTTTATTTATATGTTTGAACTTTTAAAATTATAATAAACTTTGTTATTTATCATCTTTTTAAGTTCTCTAATGAAACAGGTTTCTTATTCAATTAAATTAAAAATGTATTAAAAGGAATCTTTTATCAATATTTAATAACTTTTCATCTAGATGGCTTAATACTTTCCATGATCAGTGTATAGTTTTTGTAAAACCATAACACGTTTGCCGGTCAATCAGCTGCTAACTAGTTTTTGTTTATGTTTATGTTTGGTTTCACATTGTTTATACTCTTTACACTCACAATCTTAAGCTGGATTCTATTCAGAGAGAGAGCTTTAAGCTATATTTCCGAGTATTAACTCAATAGTTTATTTAAAGTTTGAGAAAATATGGGAATAACTTTACTTTTTCTTAGTTAAAAAACCTAAAACTCAATTTATAATACATACCTTTTGGTGTATATGATTTAAATAATAGAAAACTCATCTATAATTCTTCTTTACAATACTATTTCTTTTTTAAATAAAATATTATGTTTCAAAGCAGTTCGAAGGCAAAATTCCAAGCAAAAATATTAGTAATCACCATATATTTTCAATGCACTTTAATATATATATATACAAGAATTTTTAAATCCCAGGAAAGGAAAGTTATTAAATTACTTTTTCTACTTTCTCTTGGTCAAACGGACTTTCAGACCCTCCTTGGTCACCAGAACTGGAGCAGCATCAAAGCGGAACTCCACTTCCTTGCGTGGAGCCTGAACCAGATCGAAATTGGCCAAGACCTTGGCCACAGCCACCTTGGAGTTGATCTTGCCCATGCGGAGAGCTGAATAAATAGAATTTAAATGATATATTTACCAATTTTAGGAATTAAGACACTTACCTATGCAGTGCCTGGGACCCTCTCCGAATGGCATATAGGCTGCCTGATCATAGTTCATGTTCTCCGCATCAAAACGATGCGGATCGTAGCCATTGGGATTGGGGAAATAGGCGGGATCCCGATGAATGCCAAAGAGCGAGATCAGAATGGGAGTTCCCTTGGTGATGGTATGGTTAGTGCCGGGAACGGGATAATCCTCGGTGCACTCGCGGTTCAAGAAGGGTAGTCCAGGGTATTTACGAATGGTTTCTGTGGAAAAAATAAATCAAATTAAACAAGAAAAATATAAATAAATTATATAATATATGTAAATTATGTAATTTAAATTGTTTTTAAGCCCCACCCATGATGCAAAGTTCCAAAAACTTCAAATCCTGCACAGCTTCGTAGGTGAACTTATCCTTGGGCTTGAGGTTGTGCTTCTGGAGCACCGCATCCACCTCTTCCCTCGCCTCCTTCAGCAACTCCGGATACATGGATAGTTCGTACAGAGTGAAGGCAGAAGCGGCGGCAGTGGACTCTGAGCCAGCCACGTAGAAGAGGAAAGCCTGAGCGGCAATCTTCTCGATGGACATCGACTTGAGTTGATCTTGGGCCGTCTCCATGTCCCATACTTGATCATCGTCTTCGCCGATCTTTCCGGTGTTACGAAGCCGGATAAGCAGCTGCAACATGTCCTTGCGAACCACGTTATGCTGCTCCCGAAACTCAATGGTGCGCTTCATCATGTCCCGCAGGGAAGTTAGGATGCGGCTCTCATAGCCCAAGCGGTTCATTAGCTTGGCAATCCTGAAATGAATTAATAATTGTGAAATTATACAAAATTAAGGTATTTATTAAGATTTCTTCCTAGCATAAATTTCACAATGTTTGGAAAAAACTTTAGGTGTTGATAAAATGTTTGTTCAAACATAAAATATGATTTAAATATTGCTCTAAATTTCACAATTTTGAGAAATATAACTATTAATATTATGCTGCGTCCCAAAACAAAGAAACTTCTTGTTTTCAGGCTGTATTTATAAAAAACTACTATCAATTCCCAATTTCACAATGTGTGGAAATTATATTATTCATATATTTTAAATAAATAAGTACTGAAATCAAAAGAATCTGTTTGTGTATGATTTCCTGCTGCCTACAAAAAATATGAGCTCTTGAAATGCACACTCATCTAAATATAGATGCAGCCTTGGCACTTTAAGTGCATCAATATTTAAGAAAATAAATGTGTTGAGTACTGCGCATATACTCCATATATAAATAAAAACACAACTATTACTCACATGGGACATATAAACATGGACATATTGTGGACCTTGAGCAGCAGCGACTTGTCCCTATTCGCTGAGCTGCTGATTTCTCGGAACTCATTTTCCGGATTGCTGAAGCTGTCGATTTCCAGGCCGAAAATCACTGAACCTATAATATCCACCGCATACGTGGTCATCACATCTTTAATCTCCACCTCGTCGCTCTGGTCTAAAACTCCCTCCAAATGCTGCACCAGCTTGTCGCCCACATCGTCGATGGTGCCAAACATTCCCTTGATTTTTCCCGAGGAGAAGGATGGCGTCAACTTCTGGCGCAGATTCCGCCAGGAAACTCCTCGCAGGTTAAAGAGATTGGCGGACAACGGATCCTTCTCCTCATCCACGTACACTCCGCGATCGTGAAAGCTACCAAAGTCACTGGTCATTATCTGGCGTGCCAGCTGGGCATCACGGATGAGGATGCTTCGTTGGTTCATCATGTAAATTCCCACAATTTTGCCCTCGTGCCGGGCGTAGATATCACCCAAGGCCATGCCCAAGCTCCGTTCCTGTTTCATCACCGTGTCCATTACACCGAAGGGGATTACAGCCGGCTCCTCGTCCACGCCCAATCGCTGCCAGTGGGTATAGTGACGTCTCACATACTTGTACAGCAAGCCCAGGCATAGGAGCAGCAGGAGGATAATAATCCACATGTTAAGGACACTTTTTTTGGAATCGTTAGGTTTCTTAAGGTGGTGAAATTGTTCAGACCGTGATATTCTCCCCACAAACTGTACGATTCTACTGAAAGGGGCCTGGTTTCCATGGGTCCCGATAAGCACTACGAACGAGTGTCCAAAGCAAACGGCGATTCCGTTTCGTTTTTTTTGTTTTTTCTCTTCCAGACACAAATATGAACTGGAAAAAGCTTTCGGCTCTTTGGGAGGGAACAGGGCGAAAAAAAAGAGCAGAGAAACTACCTGTTGATCGAAGAAGCTGCAAATTTCTTTAAAGTCACACAATTCTCTGGGTTTGGGGTAAAAAAAAGTAAAGAATTAATTATTTGTTAATTCAGGAGAGCACGAAATATAACTTGGCACTTAAAAAGATTAATCAGTTATATTTTAAACCTTTTAAAATTCAAATGCATATCGGTTCCTTGTCAATTGTTTCGCCAAGAAATATCCAAGACTCCAAAATGAATATAAATAATTAATTAAAACGTAATACTCCGTAGAAATTTTGCTTAAATAATTTATTTTTAATTATTCTCATTGGCCAGCTTCGATTCAAGTGCCTTACGCTGCTTGCCCAGCTTCTTCTCGTCCAGCTGCTCCTTCTCCACCTTCCGGAATCTTTGCCAGCGTCCATTGTCCTCCACTTCACCTCTTTGGAGGCGGAACAGGGTTCGCTTGTACCAGCTGAGGGTGATGTTGCGTCCTATGAAGCAGCCACAGGAGCTGCAATAATGATTGACATCATGTCTTCCCCGCCAGCGTATGGGATTACTATGGGAAATTTATATAGACAAGATATTTCAAATATGGCACTTGCTTTGATAATTGAATAAAGTTTAAGTCAGAATAGAGAATTTAAGAGAATAATAAACCGATTTAATTATAGTTTCTTCTTGAAGAAAACCTATACAATATTTTTTTAGTTCAATCGAGTTCTATAAAATCGAAAGGTTAATAAATTTTTGAGAGGTTATATTGATAAATTATTCAATAAATGTCTCAGAATATATTATTTTTTCACAGTAAAAATGTATTATAAACTAAAACCAGACACTAAATCGGGAACAAACAAAATAGTCTCATGAAATGAGAGAACAAACTAAAAATTGATGGCCAAAATAATAATAAAGATTTAATGAGCCTAATAACATTTTATAGTAAATATAATTACATAAGACACTTAAATACTGGCAATAAAATACAATTTAAATTTAAATTTAAAGAATTCAACCTTTTTTTTAATATATATCTCATCATTATCATTATGACCTCACACTTGTATATAAAAACTCACCAGCAGAGAAGCACATTCAGCGAGCAGGCAATCTTCTGTAGGACGGTCACCGCCTCCAGTTCCACGCGTGTTATCTGCAGCTCCTGACAGGCGGGACACTCCAGCTCCTGGGGCTCGGTGCTCAGGTGGCCAACCTGCGGCACTTGCGAGATGTCGCCCTCGAAGGCACTACCGTCCAGGCTTTCGGTGCTGGCCATAGCGCGGTGAGAAGGTAACTGAATCGAGAGCCCCAAAAAAAAAAAAATGTATCTGTATCTGCATTTGTATCTACATCGAAATGCGTGCTAAGAGCGAGCCAGAGAGTGGGAGCGATCGCAAGCAATGCTTCTTTGGAGGCACCGCCTAACTGCCCGATGATCGAATAATAAATTCAAGTGTGCGCTAACTTATTAAAAAATTTGACAACAGCTGCCGGTTTATTTATAGATCGTTAGAGAGCTACACTACTAAGTGGAAGTCCGACTAAGTGGGACGCCAGTGGAAGCCCAGGTGGCCACCGCATCTGCTGCAGAAAACCCGCTTCGTTTTTAGGCGACTCTGGAGGCAGGAGTAGACAAAGGTCAGGGCGAAGATGGGAAAGCAACTAAAAAAAGATTATACATATATGTAAATAAATAAAAGAAAAGGTATCAAAGTAAATATCGTATCCTTACCAGGACAAGGCTGAGAGAAGACAGCTGAGCTGACCCAAAGCCCCGGTCATTTCCACAGTCTCCGTCTTGCTATTCTGCTGGCACAGAGGACATCGCACCTGGTAGCTACTCGGTCCAATGCTAAAATATCGCACTTGCGGCTTCCTAGGACCCTCATCCAGCGTGGCCGTAGTGGCCGCCGAATTGGTGTCCCCCACTCCTTGGAGATCCACCTCCAAATCCGCATCCAAGTCGTTCCCACGAGACATTGCGACTGGCCCAGTCAAACATTTTTGGCAAATCCCAAATCGCAATTAAAGAGAAATGCTTCGATTGAAAGAGAAAAACACGGAGAGAGTAAATGCTAAAATCAACGATTCTGTGTTATTTTTTGTGTTGGCCTCGGCTCTTCAGTCTCTTCAGTCACAATGCTCATCTCACTCGCCGCAAGGTCAACAAAAAATGCTTAAAAACTAAACAAAACAAATAATTAAATGCGGAGCACCCACTCCAGTCCAGTTCCCATGCCCCCCCTCCATCGACGGTGCCTCCTCCTTGTCATTGTCTTTTCCATGCCCCCAAGAGGTAGCCACATTTGCCACAAATGACCCTGCAATCGTTGTTCGTACGTCTCGGGCAGCAGGGATAAATGGGCAGCATGGCAAAGCAGCTGGAAATTAAAATGAAAATTAAATTATGTTATTTACCAAAATAATATTATGATGAAAAAAAGAAAATACTGAGAAAAACTAAAGCCAAACTAGGGTATTTCTCATATTCCTGAAGCCAGGACTGCCTCATGCTTTGCAATTTGATAATATAAATATATTTGTGAAGGAATTGTGTTAATTAAATATTTAAGTAATTGAAATTGAATAATTTCCCCTTGAAGATTATTTTTTAATCTTTGAGAATCTTTCAAATTCCAATTAAATTCTTTAAGAAATTCCTCACATATTTTCCCTACTATTAGCCACACTCACCACATGGTCAGCAGTCGCTCCAGCCGTACTCCCTGCTCGTGCAGCCGCTCGTTGCATTCCGGACAGTACATCTGACGCAGGCAGCTTATGTTGGTGGCCGCCGGCGGCGGTGGCGATACCTTCTCGGCCAGCTGTCCCGTTGAGTTGCTCTTCCGGCAAAAGTATGTCTCCGGCTCAGAGTCCTCCGCATAACCGTAGGGATAGCCTCGGTGCGGGGGTGTGGCCAGGAGCAGCTGGTCCAGAGCCTGGGCTGAGGATGATGGCTTTGTTTGGCCGCAGCTGGGATTCAAATTGATCTCCACCAGATCCGTAGAGAACTCCTCCTCCACCTCTGGAGCTTGCAGATGGAACTTTAACTGTCGGCTCATGTTTTCGAACTGAGGCGACGCGGGTTTTCTATTTGACTATAAATTGGGTTATCTTATTTTTGTTGTTGTTTTATAATTGAAACATTGAAAATATTTCAAAAAAAAAGTGGCAATTGTGGCAGGGGAGGGGGAGTCTGTTGGGGGAGCAGGGAGCATTGGCCAAACCAGTTGTTCATCTGTTTTGTCAGGCCCCCCCGAAGTACGTACTATTTGCCATGCCAGTATTTGGCTAACACTATTTTCATGGCTGCGATGTTAACGGCTGCACTTGAACGCCAAGTCAATGCTAAAAGCTTTGGGTAAAGCTGCCTTCGAGTGGGTGGCAAATCAAGCTTTTAGCCATAAAAAGCAACGGTTAAAATATAGTCAGCTTAACCCATTGGGAACCAGAAAGTTGTAAAGGTATCTTCGCTTGCAGGGTAATATGGTATATGTAAGTTATAAAGGATTGAAGATTCTTTTCATGTTTTAATCTTAAAACATAAATGTACTTCAGTAAATATAAACAAAATATTTATAAAAATATACCTATTTTGAGATTTAAAATTAATTAATATTTAAAAGGAAAGATTCTGAATTCTAAACTGATTTCTATTTTTAAAAATGCTTCTATAAATCTCTAAATAATTTACGTATTCCATAAAAATCTCTAAATAATGTATAACAATCCCCAGTTACTAGTACTTTAATGTATACTGAACGTATACGTTATTTTATTTACGTATACGTAATTTTTTTTCAACGTATACGTAATTTTATTTCACAACACAACAAATTGCATTGCTCAAAAATCAAATGTCTTATTAAATACTTTTAAATGTAGGCTAAAGAAATGGCATTGCGATGCTGAAACCGGTACAGATTTATATCCCAGCCGGTTACGCACCTGCTGAAAAGATTAAAGTATTCAGATGAGAGCGTGAGAGCAATAACCTGCAGCTATAATATAATACTCTCTTCCCTTTTTTAATTCTCCAAAACAAATAAACCGAAGTAATTCAATTTTCCAAACATGCCAAGTTGTCACAGCAACTAGCGCTTAATCATCGGGTATCAGTAGAGTGAGTCATCCATCTCGCATCTAGAGGAACATCGACGGCATTCAGTAAATCAAATGCACAATATAAAAGATATCCGTTTACGATTTAGACCGAAAACCCCCATTGTAGAGGAGCTATCACAGAGCAGAGCGATAAGATAGCATTCCGAAAGTTAAGGTATTGCGGCAGCTCCAGTTCCAGTTCTCTCCTCAGTGCAGCGCCAACCATCAAAGCGATCGGTTCAGTTCGTTCGGAAATTTCTACAGTCCAGTCTATTCAGAGAGAAAGACTCATATTTAGTCATGGACAGCAAGCAGCCTCCGCCGTACAGTGAGCAGGCCGGATTCACGCCCGCCCAGACTTATCAGCCCGGTGGCCCCACCCAGCCACCGCTGTATCCACCGATGCCCCAGCCACCGCAGCCTTCCACGGTGATCATCCAAACCACAACCACCTCAAACCTGGTGCCCATCGGTAACGGTCCCACACGCATCCGTTGTCCCTCCTGCCATGCCGAAGTCCTGACCACCGTAAAGAGCACACCCTCCGGCAGGACGCATTGCTGGGCCCTCATTCTGTGCCTGTTCATGTAAGTAGAAGATGTCATTTGATCGCAGAGGTATTTTTTTTAGTCGCCGTCACCGTTGCAGCTGTCAAATGTTCATAATGAAAGGTGGAGTGTAGCTAGAAAAAATCGAAAGGGGGAAAATATAAGATAAATAAGAGAAAGTTTAAATTCTAAAATTATTATTCATGATTATATAGTTAAAATATCTAAACCTGCTTTTAAAGAACTGGAATTTTCTTTGATTTTTAAAAGTATTAACTAACGATTATTACAGAGGTTTAACAATAAAATAATACATTAAAGTAGATTTGTTTTATATTTATTAGAAACCTTATCTTGCTTCTATAAATAATATTAAAAAATATTCTTATAGCAAAATCATTGTTCTATAACTCTGACTCAGAGCAAATATTATGATTTCCCTTTTGCATAGTGAAATATATACAGCTACAAAGATACATATATAGATAATCAGCTACATCAAAGCAAAGATAGATTGTCACATAAATTTATGATCTATAGCAACTATATAATTTTACAACTTCGAATACTCCGCGACCTTATGTCTGAGTAGACACATTATTGCTTAAAAATAGCTAAATCTACGCCCATGCCGAACACTTGCGACACCTTATCGCGAGTACAATGGGTTTCTATATACTAGAAAACATTGTTATCGCAACTGGAACTGGAGTTGAGTCAGATAGCGCGGCACTGATGGGGCCGGGCTAAAAACAAGCAAGCCGAGGGACTGAAACGGTTGCTCGGGGGCCTTGTATTGTCCCAATAGGAATTAGTGTGGCAATTAGGAGGGGCCTCTGACTAACTATGTAATTAAATAACTAATTCCCCGAACCCATCTAATCGATCTTTATTTCTATCTCTTTATGTTTTAGCTGCTGGCCGTGTGTTTGCTTGCCCTACTGCATGGACTCCTGCCAGAATGCCAATCACTACTGTCCCAACTGCAGTGCCTACATTGGCACCTACGAGAACTAAAATATAATCTATAGGAGATCCCTAACCATTAACCATGCCATAATTCAACGAAAAACTGTATAACTGTAAATATATTCTTGGATAATCACACACATTAAACATCAAATTTAAACCGGAGACCGGAAATGCGAATGTTTAACTTGGTTTGCTTACCTAACTTAATTACGGTGGCAGCTTAATCACTCGGATTGGCCGTGAAGCACCTATAAAACACATGGCGGCTCCTGATTAGGTGGAAGTTTATATCTTGGAAAAATTCTGGAATGGTTCAATGGCATTCAGTTACTCATAGCCACTTGTAGCTTGGTGATAATTGCAACTATTTCCGTACATACGGGGATTATAACTGCCATATAACAGCTTAAATTTCAAGATTGATATTGGCGATAAAGTTATATAGAAATATTGATTATTGCCTCAGCAAGTATTTTAAAATGATAAAGTGAAATCTTTACGTGAGAATGAGAACCTGAATTTGCGGGGCTATTATTTCTTATTGAATCTTAAATTGTTTATTTAATAGAATCTTAAGTTAGTATCTTACTCAAAATAACAACAGAAAGTTTACGTCATTATATTGGCCATAATTTGTGTGAAATATTAACATGTAATTAGATTTCAGATATTTCATTTTTAAAAATATGTTGTATCTACTAAAAACAATATAATCACTTTCAAGTATTAGGGGAAATATATTTTTTAAACAATTCTAAGAAAGTTCAATGCCATTAAACTAAAATTTCAGTAGTTAACGGATTTATTTATGACTTAAACTCCATAAACAACTCATAAAAGTCATAATAACTGCTATTACCTGATTGCTAATCTGAAAAATTCAAGGTGTCTGGGAAATACATATGTAAACCCCATTTTCTAACTTCGATTTTTATTTTCTCCAAAGAACTGCATTAAGTTAAAGCCCCTGCGGTCTGAAATCGATTTGGCGCTGAACTGACAGTTATTAAGATGCTATTTTTAGTAACCAAATTAAAATGAAACACCAAACATGCACAGCAAAAAATAAAGTCATTATTTAAGGGAAAAAAAAATTATAAAATCATGTAGAATGTGGTATTAGGCCTATGCATAGTTAGGACAAATATCGCGTGGCAAGGATCACCAGATAATCTCTATAAAATCAAACTTTTGTCTAGTATAGCTTTGATTTCTTCTCCAGATTGTTTTGTGCTTCCTTTTTCGAAAATCCATTTATATATAGTTTAATCTGAATTATCCAATTGTTAGAGATTAAAGTGTACAAAGTGTACTGGAACGAGTATCAATCGATAAGGTGCTGCAAATGACAACTCCCTTTACACCCCAGCTGCTATTAGGGTTTGAAATGCTTTCATATAAAAAAAGAACCTGTCGATTAGTCAGAAATAAGATAACGAGTTGCGATAGAGTGGCAGTGTCATTAAGTGGCCGCCGAATTCAGTGCCTGTCCCGCCGCAAACATGAACACCACATGGGTGGGCACTGCTCCGTCTACGGACACGGAACCGTCGCCGCCAGCGGATTGCGGTGTGGTGGTGACCCAGATACCTGTTTACACCCTGAATGGAGTGGGGGCGGGGGCAATACCCTTGACAGTTGGCTGGCAAAAGATGCGGGTGCGGTGTCCGTCCTGCAAGGGCGAGGTGGTCACTAGTCTGCTGACCTCGCCCACCCGGAAGACCCACCTGTGCGCCCTGACCTTGTATATCTGCTGGTGAGTCGTTGAGGAAGTTTAATCGCAGCTGGACATGATAAATAATGGATCTTCTTCATCAGCTGCTGGCCGTTTATATGTTTGCCATACTTCTTCAATTACTGCAAGGATGTACAGCACTATTGTCCCAATTGTGGGTGCCATATAGGATCTTACACCATTTAAAATACTGGAAAATCAGGAAGCAATTAACAAGGAAGCTCGAAGAAAAGATCTTGTGAACAGTAATGGTATCAGTAATTTTAAAAAGGATTTATAAAATAAATTTTTGTATTTTATTATAACCGAAAATTATATCAGATATATTTATTTAATATAAGCAAGAAATAAATCAAAAAAGATCAATAAAAATATATCAAATTAATTTATCGTATTACTTAACCAGATTTTAAGTTTTTTTTTTAGGAGGATCTACTGTTATTTCAGTTCAGATGTTATCTATTCAGCGATTACTTATCGATAAGTGCAAGCTCACGCGATCATATAGTCGCCTCGCTTCAACGCCACAGCACATGCATTTTCCCCGGAGCTTTTTACCTCGGTATTGTCAACCCATTCGCTTCGGTATTCGCTTCGAAAGCGGTAGCAGGTTCCGTTGATTCACAGAACCCAAACGCCGGGGGGATTCCAAGAATTATAGATAACGCGACAATGGACTACAAACGAGTTGACTCTCCGCCGGCTTATTCGGATGACATGGCCACAGCGCCGCCACACGAAATGGATCATCAGTCGCCACAGCAGCACCTTTATCCTCAAATGCCGATGCAGATGCCGATGCCTCAAATGATGGTCCCTGTCCCAGCTCCTGCTCCGCCGCCGGTGAGCGTGGTACATCACCAGACCACTGTTCTGGTAGACTCTGGCCAGGGAATGATCTGTCCCCACTGCAATGCCCGGATTCGTGTGCGTGCAGAGCACCATCCCACTGGCAAAACCTATTGCTTGGCAGCTATCCTCTGCCTCTTTCTGTAAGTACAATACAAACATACATATGTACATACATTAATATTATATAGCTGCGGTCAATATAATAGCAACCTGAACACCGTTTTCGTCACCTTTAGTCAGACATATTTGGGGTACGGCGATTAATGGTTGATTGAGCATGCGTACAGTGGGCCACAAATAATTAAATTTAACTTTTCTACATTTAAAGTAATTTGTTGTTGTTATTCAATATTATATTTATTTTTTAGAGAAAAATATTGATGTAATTATTGCTATAAAACACTGCAAAACAAGTTAGAACTTTTTTTTTAATATATAGTGTCATCAAATTATCTTTTTTATGATTAAGTGCTGATAATAAAAGAAAGAATATAGCTACGACTTTTTCTGTTATCTAAGCTCGATTTATTAAGAACCCTTACGAACCATATTAGTCATAAAAATACTATAAAAAATCAATGAGCTGTTAAGGAATAAATCGAACCTTATATATCAATGAATTCCATTATAAGAAATGTAAACAAATGCGAGTGTACTTTGTATGTATGTTTAAATGTTCAATTCACAGGAATTGGGAAACCGATTGTGTCTGGTAAACAATATATTAATGTTTCCCTTCCTCTCCAATCCTCTAGCTGCTGGCCCTGCGTTTGCGTTCCCTGCTGCTGCAACTGCTGCTACAAGAATTCACAATTCTGCCCCAACTGCAATGCCCGTTTGGGATCGTTTTGAAGACGTCAGCGAAAAAGGAATCGCCAAGCTAATTTAGACGCAAACTCGGCTACACATTCATACGAATATCCTCAAATACATTTGTATGTAGACACATACATACATACTAACATATATTTATCAGATTTGCTGGAACACTTAATAACCCATATACCTAAGACTTAACCATATGAACACAAATGTATGTTACAAAACTGAATCATCTTAATTTTACTATGATTTTTGTATGCATAGAAAACTGTAAACAAGATGAATAAATAAAGTTTTCTCAAGCGACGCAATTCGTGGGGCTCCCCACTTTTTAATATTTTTATTTTGGAGGGGAAACATACCCAATCCGATAGTTCTTCGTGATTTCTGGACGAATACTCGCCAATCTAAAAGTGTCAACACTGCTGTAAAGTACTCAGCTGACAAAAGTCGGCTTCAACGATAGTGCTGTCAAACCATAAGCTTCTGTATTCTCGACATAAGCGAAACTGTTTGACTTCGTTCCCGGAATCCAAAGATAAGCGTCGACTCTGAAATGGATTACAAACCGTTGAATTCTCCTCCGCCGGCTTATCCAGGCACAGCCCCGCCGCACGATACTTTCCACTATCAGCCGCAGCCCCAACAACACCATATGTATCAGCCAATGCAGATGATGACTCCTGCACCTGCTCTAGCTCCAGTTCGTGCTCCTGCTCCTGCTCCGGTGCATGTGATACAGACAAGTGTTGTTGTGAATGCATCCGGCAGCGGTACACAATGTCCCCGCTGCAATGCCCAGATTCGTGCGATGGTAAAGTACCATCCGTCTTGGAAAACTTACTGCTTTTCAGCACTCCTCTTTCTTGTGGGGTAAGTAATATAAAAAGCATAAAATATACGTACAATTTAGGCATTAGGCAAAGAGGGTAGCAGAACATCAAAGCTCAATTTTAACGGGATCTGTACTAAGGCTCTAAAAAGTTATATTTACCATTAATGTCAAAACACTTTCTTGAAAGTATGAAAAATGGGTAGTTTATGTATTTTGTTTTTGATTAGTGCTATGTAACTAAATTATATAAATTTTTTCATAAATTAATACTTAAATACCTACATAATCGTAATATAATTTTTTTTTAAATTTTAAACCACTGTTAACTTACTGTTTTTCGCATTCAACCATAAAATATAATAAGTTTTTTCATTGTCCAAACACTTTGTTGACATACTGTACATATATACTACATTCTTTATATTCGCTCTGTATTTTTTGCTGTTATCAATTCGAATTTTTAACAATGAAATGTTTATAATAGAACAAAGCTTAAATAGGGAATTTTTTGTTAAACCAGATTAGTCATAAATGCTTCATGGATATGTGTATTTTTTCGTGTGTGTCAAACAATATATTAATTTTTTCTTATTTTTTTTAACTTTATACATTGTAGGTTGTGGCCCTGCGTTTGCATTCCATGCTGCGCCAACAGCTGTTATAAGACCTCACAGTACTGCCCACGGTGCAAATTATGCTTGGCATCGTATTGAAGACCCGACAAAAAAGTTCATCAGGCTCATAAATACTGAAAATGTTAGCTGTTGAGTATACCCAAAAGATTTTACGTTGTATAAGAAGCTGTATAAGAATCTGTAAGCAAGATAAATAAAACTATTTTAAAGCCATTTAGGGGTAAGCCTATTATCGGTTTGGTTTTTGGCAGTAAATAAATTAAACGACAGACAAATTTTTTGTAAATTATGTTTATTATTAATTTATTTTAAAGATGGTGGACAAACGATGTACAATAATATCGATATTATCGTCAAATGCTTTACAGCTCTGTTTCCGGCATGCTCTAATAGTTGTCTCGTTCTCTCCCAAGCCCAAAAAAGCGCGATTTTTGCAAGTTGCAACATTCGCTTCAGGAGTTTCAATAAAATAAGTCAAAGTTTCAAAAATATTGTATAAATACAGCAGATATCGACAATGAGCTACTACCAGTTGGTGTCTTGGGATTCCCCGCCGTCTTATGATGAACTTGTTACAGGTTCACTGCCGGAGATGAAGTTTGATAATCCGCCGCCACATGGCGTGTATCTGCCGGTGCCGGATCATTTGTCACCAACTATTCTACCAGTGACAGTAGTGCATCAGACTAATGTTTTGGTAGGCACCTCTGGAGGGATCATTATCTGTCCCCAATGCAACGCCAGGAATCAGGTTGGAGTGGAACGTTATGCCACTGGCAAGACGTACTGCGTGGCCTTAATGCTCCGCTGTTTCCAGTAAGTGCAAAATTCATATAATAGCATCTTAATTTGTATTTTCGTATTAAAATAATGGTTCGTTCTAAGAAAACTCACATCATTAAAAATACCTTCCTTTCTAAAGGCTTGAATTACTTTAATATTTCTTAAACAAATAATTATTTTAAATTAGAATAAAATTTAAATTAATAATAAAAAAATTCACTGCGAATATGTAAAAAAAATTACCTAAGATGTGCTTTTTTTTAGATAATGGCCGGATCGTGCCTGGTAAATAATATTCTATTTTTTTCCTCCCATCCTCCAGCTGCCGGCCCTGTGTTTGTGCTCTATGCTGCTGCAACTGCTGTAACAAGGCCTCCCAGTTTTTTCCCATCTGCAACGCTTGTTTGGGATCGTTTTGAGGACGGCAGCGAAAAATATCAACATCGAAGCCTCCAACACAGTAACCAAGACCTTAAGAGGCACGATATAAACAAATAAAGCTCGTCCAAGGCATTGGAAAAACCCATTAACTAAAAATCCTAAGCGTTTTAATTTTCGCTTACTTTGTATGTGGAATTTTTGGTCTAAAAAAATAATATCGAAGGTCTAATCTCAATTTTAAATTTTATTTATATTTTTAATTGTCAGGGGTAATATAAAATCTTTAAGGAACGAGCGGCATCTTAAATCAATTGTTGGATGCCCTTATATTGTGTTCATTAGGAAATAAATAATTGGTTTATCGATAAACACAAAAATTAAATACAAATTATAATTACAACTACAAATGACGGAAAAATATAATTTCTTAAAAACATTTTAAACAAAGCCAATTAAAAGCAAATTAACTTTTAACGACGGGATTTTGTTGTGTGGTTTATAGCTGAAATTCTTTATAGTCATGCTCTCCATAGCAGAGGTCGTTCTGATCAGTTGCCTCTCTTGGGAGGTTGTGAGTATTCAGTATTTTACAGATATTTTAATAAAAACTAATATATTTTGTATTATTTTATAGCTCGGTGAACCATCTCTTGTATACAAAATGAAGAATATCGAGTGCATAACAGTTCCGGGATATTCAGCCAACGCTTCTTGCTTCATAAAGGCCATTAACTGGAACAAGGCAGTGGCTCAAATGGATGTGGATCTTGCGAGGCCGCTGCATAATATATCAGTAAGCTAATATCAAATAAAATAAATTGTAATCTATTTGCAAGACGAATTTCTATCAGGTTCGTCTTCAGGTCTTCAAAAGGGACTACTCCAATCAGTTTCAGCCCTTTCTCATCGATGTGAATATCAATGTCTGCGAAGTTCTTTCCCGACGAAGCTTTGCTCCATATGGATTAATTATTAAGAAGGTAGCCCAGCGTTTTTCAAACTTTAATCATAGCTGTCCTTATGAGGGTCACTTGATAGCTCGCGATGCGTATATTGACGAGTCCTTTATGCCAATCAGTCCGCCATTAGGCTTCTACAAACTGAATATAACTATAATGGAAAACTATCCGAGCATGCCAACTGCCCATGTGGGTGGCATAATATGGTATGCACAGGTTATGCAGCCAGTCAAGAAAAAGATAAAACATTCAGGCAAAGCCTAAGACTCTAAGGGATTTTAGGCTCCCCTTAATGGTGGGCTCTACTTTAGCATATGGAAAATTAACTTGATGAACCTAAATGGATCTTAAAAGGCAGTTATAATGCAACCTTCAAATGCTCCAACCATAGAATACTTAATTCTTAAGTTACTGCATACTTTCAGTCAGTAAACAAATATAAAAACGGTGTTAGAAAATAGTTATTATGAATTTAAAATTATCCTTTTCACTAAAAGTATATTTATTCGATTTTGTATTCAATATTTGTATTGTCCTTTCAATAATGTTGCAAACTTCGTGCTACAAACTACCCTCCTGAAAAGGGTATACAAACATATCCCCCCGAGTACGAGTTATCAAAGCTCTGGATCGCTGACTCTGGAATTCAGTTAACCCTGTGTTGCTGGCAACATTGCTGCAGCAACATTCAGAATTTTTTGGAAGGAAAATTGCCATTCGTCGCCCGGTTTGTCTTTGTCGGGTGAAAATCGCGGACCGCAAAACACATTCGTTGCTCCAACAGTGCGCAACAAGTTCTGTGAACTCTCCGGAAATTGAAAACTTCGGGTTTCTGTTCAAACAACGACGCAGTGCATACAAGTACGTGAGTGAGTGAGTGAGTGAGTAAGTCAGTGTGCGCCAGACCAGAATTTATAAATGCAGACAGCGTACAGTTGGACGCGATATAAGCATCCATCCAAATTCCATGTCAAGTTCAACTCAAGCTCCATATTAAGAGATATATAGAGAGTGTTAGGAAATGCGACAACACCTCGAAGAAGATTACGATTCATTCGAATATATCTGTATGTTTATTTTGAGAGCTAAACGGAGCCAAGGCACGCACAGCAGCGGGCAGGTGGACTCCTGAGGGGGCAGGATTAATCACTGGCGCCGGACACACCCTTAGCATTATGATGATACTATGCCTAGGCCCGGCCAAGTGTGAATATAAATAGATTGTGTTGATTTTGGGCAGGGTTTTGCCACTGGAATTGTATACAAATTGGCCAAGTGCTTGTGCCGAGATGATGGATGGAATAGGAGTCAGGGGGGGGGATGAACCCAGGATGACGACATCGACATTTGGTATTCGGCATTCCGCCACTTGCCACATGGCGGCACTCCGCACTTTCGCTTTCTATCTGTAAGGAGGATGACCTCACACATTTCTCATGGAGCTGAGCAGGGGATGAAAAGAGAGGAGGGTTTACTCACAAAATGCCCTGTACTGTTCATGGCTGCTTGTTCTGCTTGTTCTGGTGGAGATAAGGCCTGATCACAGCCCTGGTGCATGGCAATTAAGTAGTCCCGAATGCACAACTAAATTGGTGTTCATTCCATTAATATTCAAGCTGCACGCGAAGTGTGCAAGGTCGCTCTTTGAATCTCCGATCGATATGAGAGTTATTATAAATGGTGTTTCATTTTTCTGTTTCTGTACAGCTCTGCCAACAACCAGCAACATGGCCACCCAAGTCGGTCCCGAGCCCTGCAACCTGGTGTGTCCCAGTTGCCGCCAGCAGGTCACCACTCGCCTGGAGCCAAAGGCCACCACAAAGACGCATCTGATAGCACTGATCATGTGCCTCACCTGGTAAGTTATTAATATTACTTTATTTCTACAGTTTCATTTTATTAAAATATATTTTCTTGATAGCCTCTGGCCCTGCGCCTGCTGCCTGTACTGCACCCAGTGCGCCAGGAACACCAACCATTACTGCCCCTCGTGCAACAACTTTGTGGGCACCTATGAGCGCTAGACAGGATCGTCTGTTCATCCGGAAATTGATGCATTTGCCCAGCTTTAGCAGCCATGTTGAAATGCAAGACGAAACTTCATACTAATTCCGTAGATACCTCCCTCTCTCTCATAGACACACACTTAATCTTACGCAATATTTTGATGTCAGGCAAAACATTGTTGTACCATTTTAGGCTCTTGTAATCCCAGCACAGTAATAATAATAAAAACGGTTCAAGGAAGAAAATATATGACTTTAATTTGGAAGAATTTAGGGAAGTTTTCTGTCGATATGTCGGAAGAAACAGAAACAGTTTCAATGAACGATGTTCAATATAAATGAGAAATAATGGCTTAAGGCTTAGAAAGCCGAGATATTATCTATAAATAAAATATGTTAAAATAATATTGAAATGATATATTTATTTTTAAGTCAAGAAAATGTGTTCCAACGTTTTAAATATTAGTTATTTTTAAGGCCAAGTTAAGATTATAATAATTTTAATATAATTCAATCATAAATTCTAATTTATGTGTATATTTAATTCGTTAAGAATATTTTTAATGAAATTTATGATCTTGGCTTGACTCCTTTAATCCTTTTAATGAATTTTGTCAACTAAAGTCAATTCCCTGAAATCGAACCCATTTATAAGGAATACGTAATCTATAAATGGCACACAGAACATCATCAATAGGTAAATGTAAGTGCAGCCTAATGGCTAAATATTAGGCAAAATTTGAGGACATTATTTACAGGCAGCCGCCTGAAAGTCGAGTCGGTCTATAAAGGCACGTCCAAAGTTTCCCTCGGTTATATCTCGAAGTGGACATGGATCTGAAAGGCAAAGAATTGCACTATCTAGCGAAGCCGGAAGTGACTAATCCTCCTACAGCTCCGCCGAGTTCGGTTGTAGTTATTGCTCCAAATGGTACATATAAATATCAAGAAATAATAATAATCCTTTGCTCTAAATATAAAATGTACTTTTAAGTTGGCAACCTAGGACCAGTTTCCCAGTTCATGAAGTGTCATCACTGCGACAAGATGATGGAAACCCGTTTGGAAAAGCGCGTGACCAAGCAAACCCATCTTTTCGCCTTTGCCCTTTGCCTAACAGGGTGAGTTTTTCATATAAAATGCTAATCGTTTAATTAATGCAATCTTTTATTTACGACGACTGAGGCTTAAAGAAAACAAAACTAGTTTACACTAAAGAAAATTATAGAAAATTATTGATATTCTATTTCGCAGACTTATATGCCTGGTGCCTTTGCCGTATTGTTTGAAAAGTTGCCAGAATGCAGACCACTTTTGCAGCGAGTGCAATCGCTTTCTGGGAAAGGCTCATACATAAACAAAGACATAAACAAAATCACTATTATTCTAAATGTTCACGAGCAACAGTTTGAATTACACAACACAGCAATAATCGCATAATTATCCATCGCACTCCCACGAAGCAAGGAGAAAAACCCCCTCTCGGAAACTGAGCCAGAAAATCACCATCACACGGATGTGGTTTTACCGAGAACAGAACGAGGTTCGAGCCAGAAGCCAAGTATACCTACCACATCAGTTTCGTGCCGAACTCCGAACGCATAGCACCTCGAGCGGAACTGCAAACACGACGCAGAATGGAGAAGAATATGGCATACAGTCGGGAGGAGCCTATCCCACAGGCGCCGCCATCCTATGACAACTCCCAGCAGATATATCCACAGGTGCCTGTGATGACTGTGGCTCCAGCCCCCATTCTCCAAGGTGAAAAAGGAAACTGCGTTTTTTTCAAATTGTGAAAACATCAAAATTGAAAACGAAATGGAGTGAAAAGTGTGTGCTCTGTGTTTTTTCTTTTAATTATATTTAAAATGTGCGCAAAAGCGAAACCAAATTAATTTTTTTGTGCTTTCAAAGACAATTAACTTCAATGACGCAATAACACCTGCTTGATATTTGTTGTTTACTGACTAGCCAAAGGATTTGGCATCCTTTCTAATCAAAAACAAATTAATACAAACTTTTTCCTGTCATTCAGCTTTTATTGCTTACAATTTGAGCTCAAAAATTATTAATTAAAATTCCAGCAATAATATTTGTTTCATTGGAATATTAAAAACTGTTCCGTTTGACCTTTTTCCAGGACCCCAGCCCAATATATTGGGTGGAGTTCCCTGCATGGCCACTTGTCCCAGCTGCGGAGCTCGCCGGCAAACTAATGTCAACTTTCAACCCAGCACCAAAACTCATTTGCTGGCCCTGCTCATCTGCATGATTGGGTATGTATTTGATAAGGAATCCTAGAGAATATAGAATAGAATATATGTATACTCCCAACCCCCACAGGGGCATCTGTTGCTGCTGCATTCCCTACTGCACCGACTCTTGCCAGTCGGCCAATCACACTTGCAGTGGCTGTGGAGCTTATGTGGGCACCTACAATAACTAATGTTTTTGAAACGGAACGAAATAGGGTAATCCCCACAGTACTAGTGCATTGCACCAATAAAATATATTCTTGGCATTATATATACTTGGCATTTGAGAGACGGAAAAGTGTTTAATTTTATCAATATCAATATAAATAATAAATGTTATTTATATATGTATATGTGCACCACACTTAACTTCAATAAAAATAACCAACAATGAAATAATGAATAATTTCAAGAGGGAAATTCATGGTTTGGTATATGGGAAAGAATCTTAAATTATTGCTTAAGTCGAAGCTTTATTGCGTTCGGAACTGAAATAATAAATAAATGAGTATTTAAATGTATATATATTAATTTTATTAATGCGCATTGAATTCCGCAATAAGCTTCTCAAAAAAAAGCGCTTGATAACGACGAGAGCTTATCAGCTGGGTTTTAATATTTCTTAGAATTTTGGAAGGCAGACTTGAGCGGAAATATATACACAAGTAGAGCTTACCGACTAGTATCGAAGAGATGTCGGCCAAAGGCAGTCACACGGATACAAGGCGGTCCGCAGAGGTTTACCGAACTCTGAGTGAACCAGACCCAGAAATTCCAAGGGTTAACCCAAAAGGAGCTTCCTCAGAAGGATCCCTTATCTCTGATGACTTCAAACTCTCATGGCATCGAAAAATCTTGTTTAATATGCGGTAGGTTCAATATTCTTTGTTTTATTTGTTTTTTTTTATTGTATTTTGTATAAACATTGCAGCTCCCTAAATTGTTTTGGCAAAACTATGGAGCCCTAACCTTATTGGTAGAGAAAGTTTAGTATTAAATCAAAACAAAATTGTGATTACCAAAAATTATACTTATTTGTCTTAATTTTTTACAAATAAATTCATTTTTATGCCAATGTTCAAGAACGTGTTCACCTTTGTTATAATGTATATCTTTTAGGACTTTTCGAAAAATTAAAAGAGAATAAGCCCTTGCACATTTATACCCCAATTAAAAAATATTTCAAAATATATCTTCTGATAAAGTTTCTTAAATTTAATTTGGAAATATAATAAAAGATGTATAAATCTACTATGAAGTGTTGAGTTTGTTTTACTTACACTAAATATGTCTATGATTATATTTAACAGAATTCCACAGGAAATTGTATATTTAGCGCAATTTTAAAAGTAAAAATAAATTACTTTGTTATCCAGGATATTAGAAAAAAGGAATATAATACATTAATTACATTTACCAAAATTGCCTCGATTCCAGAAGAATCTTTATATTATCTTAAGACAATATATACAAAATCCGATGCATCCATTTCGCACTCGATGGCGATTATTGCAAGATGTATAATAAGTAAAGCTTTCATGATTTCATATATTATACTTCGAAGAAGGGAATTCCTTTCAGTGCGTAAACACAGCTTGCAGCAATAAGAAGTTTCAATGTCTGAAGAGTGGAGCTGTCCCAACTGCGCTGCCAGGCCCTTGATCCGCAAAAGATACTTGACTATATCTCGCATCAAAAAGCTCAAGATGGATTTTGGGTAAATTATAATTTAAAAACTTTTTAAATCTTTATTTTAAAATAATCCCTCCCTCTTCCTTTTAGAGCTCTTTGTTGCTGTCGCCGGTATTGTCCTGTGGGCATGTATAAAATAGTGTTCAGGTGTCCTTCCTGCGGCTGGAAGGGCGATCCCGAGTCACAGCACTGAAATTTGCAAAACAAAAACATTAATAAATACGGAAAAACAATAGCAACATTAGCTTTTAATCAGCTGTTGCATTTTCTATCTGTTGATTACTCAAAAGTTTTCAGTCAAAACAATGTAAAAGTAAGAGTAAACTTTGAGCTTTACAGAGAGAAAAAAGGCTTGTAAATGTGAAAATTGTAAAGATTTATATTTTTTTAAATAATTTTAAAAAAACCTAATAATAAATAAAGATTTTTTGGAAATTTCTGCAAAGAATTAAAAGGCAAATTATTTACTCAAAGTATTGAAGCAAATTTTGGTTTGGCAATTTTTTTAAATATCAGAATTAGTCAATTTTGTGCTCTTAATAATAATTTTACTTAAAAAACTTTCTTTAATTTTTGAAATTTAAATTAGCAGCATGAAAAATAAACTTTAAAATATGTAAATATAGATTTAAATAAAGATTTTATCAATATTTTTCTGTTGTGACTAACACTTTCATTTTTATTTGCTAATTGAGTTGTTCAACCTGGTAAGTCGCTATGTAAATATATAGTTTATATTGTTATATCTAGATAAGCCGAAAAGCTGACTCTTGAAAAGAGCTTTTGTTGCCAGCAACACACAACAGCACCAGCAGCAGCAGCACCAGCAGCAATGTTGCAACAACAATAGCAACAGCAGTAGCAGAAATTTGTGACGAAAGTTCGAGGCCCGGCCTCAGTTTCGGTTAGTCATCGGTTTGCTATAGAAGATGCAGTACAACCAACCGCCGGCGGGTCCGACGGGCTATCCCTATCAATCTCAGCCACCGAGCTACGAGCAGGTGGTGCATGTCCAAGCACCAGTACGAGTGGTTCATGGCGCAGTACCACCTCCAGTGGTGATCATACAACGTGGGTTTGGCGTATACAATGGAAAATGTTGAAATTAGTATAGAATAATTGTTAAAGATTAATGTTGATATAGTTTAATCAACAGATAATTCATTTTTAGTAAAAAATTATTAGAATTCCAGCTACACAAGATATTTAATAAACCTCTAATTTCCTCTGTCTAATAATTATTCAAATTTACAGACCAATCTGGACCACCCGTGGGCCCCGATCCCAGCTTTGTCATGTGTCCCCACTGTCATGTCCAGAAGCTCACCCGCGTGGAATACTCGCCCAGTGTGAAAACCCACTGCATGGCCGCCCTCATCTGCTTTGTGGGGTAAGATAGTCTGAGAGTCTGAAAGATCTTGGGATCTCCTATCTTGGCACCTTATCTAATCGGGAACGGAAATATCCCCAAAACAGCCTTTGGTGTTGCGTCTGTTTGCCCTACTGCTGGCCCAGCTGCATGAATGCGAATCACTTTTGCGGCAACTGCAACAAGTTTGTGGGTGTCTACAGCAGCGATTAGCACGAGTTCCTCGGAGTAAACACAGCAGCCAGCCAAAGACGAACCGAAACCCGACTACCATCGAACCTATCACCACCTCCATACAAATACCAATCATCGGGAATGCTAACATTTTTGATCAGGTGTCGACGACGACAGGCAAACCAAATTCTCTCCGCAGCAGGTAAACAGTTGGTTCGCGGCGAGCTTTCGGCTTTGTTTTTGATAAGAACAATAACGCGATACGGGCGTTCTTTTTTTTCACGGCATTCCCTTGAGTCACTTTCCAACGATTCACACACCCAGAAACTACAATTGACAACAATATGGAAAAAGTGTATCCGGCTGCACCTTTGGAGGCGCCCAAGGGCTCTGGAGATGTGGAGGCCACCCACGTTTCGCCGGAGCATCAACAGCTGTTGACGCCACCGGCACCGCCGAGCTACGACCAGGCTACAGCCACTCCGGCAGAAACCACGGGACCGGGACAAGGAGTTACTCCGGCTACAACAACTACAACCACTCACCACACAGTGGTGGTGGTACCAAGTTCGCCCTACGGCCCAGAGCCCATGGACATCCAGTGTCCGTATTGCCACAACCACGTCAGGACCCGGATCTCCTACAAGCCCAACTCGCGCACCCACCTGATAGCCTTGATTCTGTGCCTCTTCCAGTGAGTAACTCAGCTATCGCATTTTTGATTGACGAACACTGAAGAATATATTGTCATAAGTTAAGGCTTTTTTTAATTAGTTTTAGTTGAGATCAAAATTAATTTTTATTTCATACTTTCCTATAAAAAAATATGACAGAAAATTAGATTGATTTTTAATTACATCAAAATAATTTAAAATTTTGTTCTTTTATCCAACTTCTGTTAAAGGCAGTGTAATTCCAACAAATACACAGTTTGTTTACCTTTAGGAATAAGTTCGTGGAAAGTTCGATAATTAAGGTTATTATCGATATGGCAAAGACTAAAGATATTTTGTCATTTGATTTGCCGGCCTTGTTCTATATTTCATATAATTTTATTGGAATTGAAAATGGGAGTAGGAGATATGTTTTATTATTTTAGTGTTACAGATATACTCTTCAAAGAAATCATAATAAGTCAAGGAGTACTATAAAAATATGATTAATATTTACAGAACTAAAGAGTAATACATTTTTATATATTTAAGATTTAAATTTAATTAGCTTTATTTTAATTATTTCCAATTTTTGTATTATTTTATTTTTTGTTCACTTCAGATTATTTTTCTCCGTGTATTTCCCATTTCCTCTATGACTAATATTTTATTCTCTCTTTCCCAATACAGGTTGTACTGCTGCGTTTGCCTGCCGTACTGCATTTCCAGTTGCATGAACACGAATCACTACTGTGGCATGTGCGATCGTTACCTGGGCACTTACAACCGCAAGTGAGCTGCGGATGGGGGTTTCGGCATCGTCTCGTCGCTCCATTCATGTTTACACATTTTCTTGTAATTAGTTAATAAATGGCCTGCAAAAAATCAATATTGCAAAGGCTCCAGCTCCAATGTTTCGTATTTAAAGAAATGAATTATTATGAATCACAAATTCAGCTTAGTTTTATTGCTTTTAATAAATTCTTATCTAAGATAGGAAACTCACATGAATTGAAGCTTTGAACAATAAATAATGCAACTTATTAGCAATTAAAAACAATGATTTATTTTCATTTTCATTGGCACAGAGTTCCTAAATGTTCTTTAAAAGTCATACTCGCTGAAATAAAATGAAAAAAGAATATAAATAGTACGTCAAAGATAATCATATTCTGGTACTTACTTTAAGAACCATAGAATCTATGCATCCACTTGCATTCTTTGGTTATAATTCTATTTCAACTTTAGCCTGCACCTGAACCTGAAACTCCACCTTGACGGATGGAGAGGGACGTGAACTCAACCAACACTCACTCACTTGTCTTTGATTTATTTGCTAAAATCAGTGTTTTATTTATTTCTTTGTTGTCGCCTTGATCTGACTCTTTCCTATTACTAATTTTTGCCAAAAGCGCCAATCGGAGAATGCAATCTAAAGTGACCTTAAAAAATACTGACTAAGAATACAATAGATCGTTAAATATTTAATTCAAATTTGTAAAATTGTAATTAATTGGTAAATTGTACAACAATGTAAATCAATTTAATAAAATTGTGTATCGAGTTCGAAGTTGACAAAATGAAAAAAAAAATGGAGTTAAAAAAAAGAGAATATGATTTCTAAAATAAAGAAAAATAATATACTCTATTTTTATTGAAATGCTTTTGCCATTTATTTGTGTTAAAAAATACAGCTTGCAATTTTAAATTAATATTTCAGAGCCTTCCGATCTCACAAACTTGGCTTTAATTCTAGAGGATCGGCTTTTCCGCCAGTACTTTTGGGCCAGAGAACGCCGAAGTTGCAGGATAAGGAACACATCAAAGCTAAGAGAAACCAGCAGAACTAACAGGATCAGGACATTCCATGTGCTCCATTTCCGAGATGTGGGAAGCTCTTGGTGGTTGGCTCCCATATCAGAAGTGGCAGCAACGTCGTTGGGTTTGTGATTTTCCCAAGGTTCTTGCTTGCAGTGCGACACCAGGGAGAACTTTTCTAATACGTGAACACCAGCCTCCTTGAAGAACTTCGTGATCCTGCAATAACTGTCGAAGCCGATGGGGTTATCATAGAGGGCCACCTCCTTGAGGCCTCGTTGCTGATTGAAAAAGCGATCCGGTCTAAAGTGACTGATGAGATTACCCTGAAGATACAGGTACTGAAGATTTTCCACCATGCCGAAGGTATGCGCCTCTATGCCATGTATCCTGTTGTAGGACACATCCAAGTGGGTAAGACTTGAGGACAGTAGTGGTGAGTCCTGATGTAGATGCTCCAGTCGATTACGAGACAGGTTCACGAACTTCAGATTGGGCAGAAGAAAGACCTCACCCGAAGTGCGAGGCCGGAAATCAGGCAGCTCCGTGACGAGGTTTTGGGAAAAATCAAGGGCTTGAAGTCTCCACATGCCCCTTAGCAGTTCGGAAATGTCATAAGTGTCCAGGCTGTTGCCATGCAGATCCAGTTCGGTGACAGGAGCCTTCTTCTCCAGTCGGACATGCTCCAGCTTATTGTTCGGCGCTTCCAATATGTTAACTTCACCCAAAACCTCCAGTCGAGATAGTCTGTTATTATTCACTTTTATTGTCTGAGCACTGAAAAGCTCCAAGTCCGTGTATCTGCCAGAGCTGCGCAGGTCCAGGAGCACCAGGTTCTTTAGAACACTAAATGTAGAAAGCCATAGACTAAAAAAAGGATTACTCCTGAGGAGTAATACCTCAAGCTTTGGGTTGCCGGAAAACATGATTGTCGACAGACCAAATAATTTATTGGAACTAAGGTCAAGGCGTCTCAGCTCCGAAAGAGGATTGAAGAGGCTCTCATTCAAAAAGTCGAATTGGTTTTGGTTTAAAGCGAGCATCCATAGTTGAGAGAGTCCCATGAATGTGTCAACGGCAATATCTGTTATTTGGTTATCCTGCAGCTCCAGTACCTGCAGATGAGGCAGCTTGGCGAACTGTTCCCCTCTCAGTTTATAGATTTTTCCGCCTCTTAGTTTCAGAACACTGAGATTGGCCACCGCCTTAAGGTCAATCGCTGCAAATTTGTTCATCGTGCAGTTGCTTAAAGACAAGGTATGCAGGCCAGCTGGGAGCTCCAACTCGGTCAGGTTGCTGCATCTGTCCAGGTGGGTTTCCCGGCGCTCGGTGTAATCCTCATCGATATTCGTAGATTTTATGCCCAAAATATAGGCAGTCAGCAATAGTAAAAGATATGGAATTAAATCCATTTATTTTTTATTTATATTTGCGCTTTTGCGTATCTTTTACTGCTCTAACTAATCCGGAAGATTGAGAAGAATCTTAGCTTTGATCTGAAAGCTCTCTTAAATTCTTTTACAAGACTAATTGAGAAAAACACATCAATCTTAGTTGATGTTCGGGCTTTACGACAAAAGACAACTGTTCTGGGTAATATATATAGTATTAGTTCCATAGCATTGAACTTTTAAAAGATCGGGTTAGATCGGGCATGATTTCATTTAAAATAAGACTAATTTTAATTATAATTTTCAAGGTCTCTTCAAGAACATGACAATTATTTACTCGCAGTTCTGCCTTATTTTTAGATACACTTTTTTATATATGTATCTAACTCTATCTGTAGCCAAACTTATATCGGACATCCTCTTCTCTTACGTGAGATAAGTTGGACAAACAATAATCGGCTTTGTGTGCCAAAAGATAAAGCTCTGAAACAAACACAAGCCGAGAGATACTTTCGGTTTTGCAACGCCAAGTAATTGCTTAACCTGCGCAGAGCTTTGCCAAGCTCACTCCGATCGCCGAGTTTGAAAACTTGTTGAATCTGAGTCCGAATCTGGGTCTGAATCCGAATCCCCTGGCAGTTGCGAGCGGCGAGCGAAGTGCAAAAGACGCCGAGCCGAGTTGTAAATACGCAAAGTAAACAAAACCGGAATCTCTTACTCATTACGAACAGAAGTACAGAAGAAAAAACCCAAAAAGAAACTGAACCTTGCACTCGACAAGGCTTTCTGGGATTAGTTTCTTAAAGTTAAGAGTGTCTTCTACCCAAAAAGATGGACCAGAAGCGAGCCATGCTCTATCCCCAGGTAGACTTTAACTCCCCCAGCGCCCCTTCGCCGACACCACCGCCAAGGGAGTTACTTCATCCCATGGGCCTGCCCGTGGAGGCTCCTCCGTCCTACGATGTGGCGGTGGCCGTTCCAGCACTGCCAGCTCAGGTGGTGCCTGCCGTTCCAATGGCTGCTCCGTCGTCGCAGCCAGTTATTGTGGTGGAGCCGACAGGCCCACAGCTGCCGCCTACAATGGTGCAGACACCAGGTTTGTGTGTGTGTGTGTGATTGTGTGTGCAATTACTATCAAAATAATAAACTTACGTCATTCAGATGCCCTGAATCTGGGTCCAAATAGAAGCAGAGTTCTGTGTCCCGCTTGTGGGGCACAGAAAACCACCAGGATGACCTTTACTGCCAACAATAGGACGCACATGGGAGCAGGTCTGCTCTGTCTAGTGGGGTGAGTAATAATGGGAGATAACCCCATCAAATAAACAAATAGAGTCTGCTGGGATAGTCATCAATTAGCACACGTTCTAAGCAATAAAGTCCAAATTTAGTCATAGATTAAACCGCTTCTTCAGAGTAATCTAAATTGAAGAATCTATAGACTATTTATAGAAGAAATCTATTTTTTGAAGTAGTAGTAGTATTTTTTGTAGTTTAAATTATGATTCTCTTAAATTATTTGTTGAATTCCTCTCGTTGGTTGATTTCAAATAATTTAAATTAACTTTTAAGGTGTCTATATTTTTATATTTATTATCAAAAGACCATAAAAAATGTTTTAAGAGACTTTAAATCATTTTTAAAATCAAATGATTCTGTTAAAGAAATGTTGTTCTCAAAATTTCTTTATTTATCTCCCATCTAAATATTTTATTAATTCTTCGAATATTATTTTATATTTTTAGCTGGTGCTGCTGTGCTTGTTTCGTTCCCTATTGTATGAATAGTTGCCGCACTGCCAACCATTACTGTCGAAAATGCAATACTTTCCTGGGTTCCTATACCCCAAAGGGGAGATGATGAGAATAAGACTAAGATAAGATGTGATCTGGTGGTTAGATAAAATAATAAGACACAAAGGAAAGACGTTATTTACACACGCAAATCATCTGATGCTTGTCACCGCATAAATTAAGATTGTACAGTAGCCATTGGCTAAGGAAAACTCAAGAGAAGAAGAGAAACTAAGCTAAAACATTGTTTTTGGCAATGAGACAAAGTCTATTCATTTCCTTAGTTTCTCTCAATCAATAATCAGTAAAATAAACATAAACAAAGGCATCTGCTTACCTTCATGGCTGGCCTTTAGCTTCCTAATAAAAATAAAAGCGTGGGTGAATTTAACGCTTCAAAAAGCAACAACAAAAAACAGAAATCAAACTTGATTTATTTTAAATAAGGGTTTGGCGCCTCAATAGGTTAAAGAGTTGCCAGACCAATTAAATACCAGTGGTGGTATATCGATAACAAGGATTTGGCAACACAGCCTTTATTCGATACAAAAATATCGCGATACAAATATCGATATACTGATATTTTGATATCAACAACAGTCTCTTTCAGTTATACCAGTGGTGGATTTACAAATAAGCTAGATTGAGAAAAAAGTTAAAATTAACAAATTTAGCTACAAAAACATATAACAATATTATGTGTTTTAGTGTTTTAGTTTTTTATTTTAATTAAATTGAATGTTTAAAAAGCCCTATGCAAAGTATTTAAATGTAGCGCAATTTCGTTCCTAACCGTTTACCAAGCCAAGGCAAAAACGGAAGTGACGGATTACTGTTTTGGCCTTAAAATGAATCTTTTCCGCTAATCTAATTAAAAGATTTTTATGAAAATATATGAAAATATTTTGATAAAATTATCATTTTTTTAAATAAGTAACATATGTACATATGCATCATCCAATATTGTAATTTTTTTTATTATTTTTTATGAAACAAATAAGTAATGAAACAACATTTCTAAATATGCTAGAACTAGCTTATAATAAGCTGAACTGGCAACACTGATTCAACAACTACAAGACAATTGCAGAAAGTTTTTTTCTCAACAAAAAGCCACCGAAAACGCTTAAATTAGGCAACCAAATGTTTGCGAAAAGCGCTATAAACCTTCACTGAGCCACCGTCGAGCGTGCGTGCGTGTGGGCGTGTGTCTGTGTGGGCGTGGGAGCAACAAAACAGCACAACAGGAGCAGCAGTAGCAGCACCCAGGCAGCGCAGCAGCGGAGAGGCAGGGGAAAACACGTAAAGGAAAATCTCTCTTCGGCATACAGCTGCAAATCAGCGCGCCCCGCCGAACGGAAAACGCCTGCCCCCCACGAATTATGGACAAGAAATCCTCGCCGGTGCGACGACAAAAGCGGCAGGCGAAGGTGATCGAGGAGAACTTGTGGGACTGCAGCGTCTGCACCTACAGAAACTCGGCGGAGGCCTTCAAGTGTCGCATGTGCGACGTGCGGAAAGGTGAGTGACCTCGATTCACCCGCAGTCCCCGTCGTTCCGGTTTTCGTTATCGCAAATCTGTCTCTCTCTCTGTGTGTGTGCTGATTGATTTTGTTACGGATTTTGAGTGTTTTGCAAGGTTTTGTTGAATAAAGATGACTGAAAAGGCTTCTATTAAAGCATAAGTAATTAATAACGTATGGCTATGTCCTATTTATCAACAACATTCTCCCTGCTTTGTTTAATTTTAAAAAGAAACCCCCATCTAACTTGTATCCTTGTTTCCCAGGCACCTCCACGCGCAAGCCGCGCCTGAACTCAGCGCTAGTCGCCCAGCAGGCCGCCACATTGCCGGGAGCCAGTGGCAATATGCCCAATGGGAAGTCCGCCTCGGGATCGCGACATGGCAGCGGGCATGACAGGCAGCGACACAAACGTTATCCGGCCCGATTGAAGAACGTGGACCGATCGACGGCACAGACGCGGGAGGTTACGGTCAATTCGGTGACCGTGTTCATCACAGAGTACAAGGCCAAGCCAGTGAGCAGCCGGCGGGAATCTAGCGAGCAGAGCTTCAGCGAGAGCAACGATAGCCGGAGCTAGATGGGGAATCATCCTTGGCCTCGGCCCCCCAGCCACAGGCACAGGCACAGCCAGAGTCAGAGCCAGAGCCAGAGCTCTGTGGATCCGAGTCCTTCTTCTGCTCTACGGTCCCCGGTCCCGGTTTCGGTCTCGGTCTCAGTTCCCTGTTACAAAAATTGTAAATTCTAAGTGTTAGGCCCCCGGCGCAAAACGGAAACAATTGTAAATCGAAATCCATTTAAGTTATCAAGTATTAGGCCACGTTCAAAGCAGCAGCAGCAGCAGCAGCAGCATGCGCCAAGCCACGCCCCTCAAAAAAACGTTCATGACTTCCAGCCCAGGCCAAGAAGCGAAGCAAAGCGAAGCGACGATTCGATTGCATTTACACGACGCTCTCCAGAATCCTTGAAATCTTTGAAATGCGCTAGAAACCCTGTACATACCGATCGATGCATGATAAGTTCCCCATGAATATCTCTGTCTCTTATTGTAATTTTAGTTCTAATTGTAATCCAGCTACTGTAATTCTAATTGTAATAATTCTAAATCCTAATTTATTGATGCGAAGGCAACTCTATTGTATAACCGCCGTGTACATGTCCAACAAAGATATCATTTGTTTCGTAAGTGTGGAATTAAAATATGGTTTACCTAAGTGCAAGCTAATCTCAATGTTCCCCAATGTTAGCAGCGACTCCCAACTCCGAATGGTTTGTGTAACTTATAGTTTATAATCTATTTTTTTTTTGGAACTACCTACTAGACAATGCTGCTTGACAACGAAGAAAGAAAGAAGTGAAGAAGAATGAAAGAGAGTAAAGAGGTGAAGAGAAAGAGCCTTGCTTGGTTGTAGACAATTTGCTAATTTTAATTTGTTTATACACAAGACTGATTATTAAGCGTTACCAAGCCCGAGTCCGACTTTCATTTGGTTTTCACCCGAGGAGTTGATCCAAGCTAAAAACAAAGAGCAAAACAATAGACGAATACTCGAACTCGCAGAAAGTGAATTTTGTACTTAGCAGAGCTTAAAGGCTCTTCCACCATAGAAATAATTACTTAGCAAACAAAACAAACAGATTTTTGATATGAACGATTGTATTTAATATTGGATAATGGATATAATGGTTTATAATGTGCTTGATATTTGTATTTTGAGATAGATTATTTAGCCACAAACACACACACATGCACCTAATACTCAAAACTGCCGACTGTAGTCAATGAAATAACTTCCAATAGACACACCAAACTTCAGAGTGGATTATAAACATTAAACATTAACAATTAATATCAACAGTTTGCATTAATCAGCAGCAACAAAAACGAAAACTTAACGCTAACGCAATTAAAGCCACCCCAAAACCACAGATAGTTAAAACTTGAATTCAAATTGTAAAGCATCAACTTTTAAAGCATTATAAAATACATTAAATAAATTTCGAAAATGCTATTCCAAATCGTTGTCTTCTCTCTGCCCGAGTTGAGTTTAATTCTTTTTATTTGCGCTTATCCAACTTGCTAAACTTTCTGCTGGCTGCCAACTTTTATTTTTGATTCTTTTTATGGCTGACATTCGGCTTAAAGTTTAAAGGTCTTTAAAGAGCAAGGGAGCAAAGCGAGGCAAGCCACCCCCTCGCTGGGATGCCAGCACATCCTCCCAATCCCCATCCTCCTGCCACCAGGACCACCCACGCATTGCCTTTCCCTCCCTTTGTCTCTACGAATATATGTATGTATGTTTGTATGTGAGTTTGGATGGGGAAGCGACATCATCTGTATCTGGAGCTGAGTATCTGCTTACGCGTGCTCCCAGCCTCGAATTTTCGGGCCTCAGATCACACCAGAGTTTCGTTTCTGTGTGTTTCGGGAAGAACGGTGCCAGTGCCGGGGAGCCAGTGTCTCTGGTCGATGGCTACGCCTTTGGCAGCTGCCTCAACTTTTCGCACAGAGACGGAGCAGCACATCGCACGCTTCGCAAATAAATTACAAATTGTTTCGTTCCAGCTATGCTGCCACAGTCCAACTCCTTTACAATCAACCCCCGACTGTTGCAACGCAATATGTTCAAATATACGCAGTTTTGTTTTCCAAAGAACTTATGCAAATAGTGTACATTTCAAACGCTTGCAGTTTGACTTTGGGCTTAAATTGTCATAAAGTGAGTTTAAAGCTTATGTAAATTAGTAAAAAGATATCAAATAAAAAAATACTCTACTTCAATTTGTTGTAAATAACATTGTTAGAAGTTAATTAGGCTTAAAGTCATAAAAAACTTTGGAAATGTTAGGTTAGCTTGTTTGTTGAGGGTCTAAAATATTAATAAATAACTATGAAAATCTATAATATAATATAATATAATATAACTAGTTAAAAACTCAAAAGTTCTTTGCCTTTAAATACAAGCTCCACTGTCCTTACACACAGACACAAAGCAAATTCCTTCCCCCGCGGAAAGCTCACACAATTCGCTTCAGACTTCTAGCCCGACGTTCGGAATATCTCCCGTTCGTATTTTCTCTAAAATGTTAAAATTCGCAGGACCTCCCACCCTATTTTCTCACCCTCTTCATCCATTTTGCCCCACAGGCAGCAGCAGCAGGACCTGCGTTATCAGCGCCACACTCTGTGCGCTTATCTTCCATGTGCGCTTCGTTCTCGTGGCTCCTGCTCCTGCTCCAGCTCCGATTTCTCGTCCCGTTTTTGCCATTCGTCCTTCGTGGCCCTCCCCGCCTTCTTATCCGTTTGTTTGTCCGTGCTTCCGCCTCATCTGTGCGACCGTCCGCACATCCTGTGCCACCCAGCGCCCCCCTTCCTCCCCGTCCTTGGTCCTTGTGTGTAGTTGGAAATTCTCGTTTTGCTTGAACTAAATACAAAAAAAAGAAAAAAATAGAAGGAAAGAAAGAACGAAAGGCGTTGCAGTATTTGGAAAATGTTGAAACTCCTTGCGGCTGCCGGGCATTGCTTTCACATGACGCATACGCCGCGTTGTCCGGCCCGAGGATCGCCTGGCCAAGAAGTAAGAGCTGGGCAGGATTAGAGGTGTGGGTGGATGGGTGGATGGGTGCCACTGGTAATCCCCGCAAGTAACTTGAGCACTTTATGGCACAGCGCGCACGTGTATGCCAATCGGTACGTGTGTGCGTGTGAGTTATCTAAAACCAACGAGGGCGGGGCGGTGGGGCAAATCCCCGCTTAAAGCTGCGATATCTCTCAGGTTTTAAACACTCTTTAGGCCTTAGCCATTTTAATTACATTAAAAACTTTTGCTGGCATTAAATAAATTGGAGCCGAAGATGAACAGATGAACAGGAGAAGGCGAAGTCGAAGAACGGCCAACTTATGTCACTTTGATCCTTGCGAGTTAGAGTTACTTTTGGGCCAACTCATGCGCGCGACAATGGGAGACAACTACCCTTGGTGTACGAGATACTACTACTCCTCCAGCCATCCTGCCTCGTTCAGCCCTCGTTCCCCCGCGGTAATCAAGTTCAGTCTTTAAAATTGAAATTCCAGCATTAGGGAAGGAATGTGGACCAATGTAAAACACACACAATCTATCCTGAAAAAGGGGTGGCAGCCCTAAAAAGGATTCGAGGATAGAGGAAACGGAGCCACAATGAGAGAAGGGTGACGGCCAAGAGGGCGGGGCTGGCGCTTATCTGTTTCAAATGTGCCACAGCACGTCGAATTTTATGCACCAAGAAATTATTATTCATCACCCATTAGCGTCTGTGCAAATAAATCATTGGAAATTTAAATTAAACTGTTGGATATATATTCAAATTTAACTTAAAGGTCTTTGAGATAGTACTTTAAGTAGCTTATATTATAAATAAAATATTAAACTTTTAGATAAATTGGTTTGAAGTTTTTATTTTCGAATACCGTTTGTAATAATCACAATTTTTTATAGCCAGTTTGCAATTAGAATATAAAAAGCAAGCTTATTCACATCTACATAATAACTATGATCGAAGCATAATTCACTATTGTGTGCAAGTACGCCGTATTGAGCAGCTATAGTGGTGGTTGGGTTATATTGGACATAGGCTACTAAAGGGCTTCCCGAGTCTCCTCCACAGGTATTTTGATCAGGATTATAGCAACAAAATTCGCCTATTGTGCTATTACACACCGTTGAATCTATCCGATTGACAAATATTTGTTGAAGTACAGTAGCAGGTGTGGCATTTATACGGGAAGTCCTTCCCCAGCCTGTTAAGGTAAATTGATCTACAGCGGGTAATCGATTGAATAACTCAGGACGTAAAATACAAATTGGCTTGATGGTTTCTACGAAAAATAAAGTTAAATTAAGTTAAGTAAGATTTCTAATAAATTGCAAATACATTTAATTACCTGAATATGCCACTTTTTGGGCCAATTTAATTAAGGCCGCGTCATGAGGACGTGGTGCAGAAAATATTTTTATGATCCGGACATCAATAGTCTGACCATCCTTTTCAGTAGAAGTATCATATTCCCCCAATCTTACAATTCTGATTGATTCCACGCAATGCTTAGCTGTCAAAACGAGGTCTAGAAAGGACATTCTAAATCAGGCAATATTTAAATGAGTAAAATTCAGCAAAACGTACGACTTGAAACCAGAGAGCCGCCGCAGACAAATTCATTATCCTTATTAATTAAATAGGCCATCCATGGGGCTCTTACTGCATTTATACCATTGATACTCATATTTCTCTCTTGCGGCAGGCATCCAGGGTCCAATACCAATGCATATCCTTGTTTCTCAAATAACAAAATAGCTAAGAACATTAACACTGAACCACCAAACGTCATCTTAATCGAAATGGCAAAACCGAACTGATCTTTAGCGAGTAAAAATCAAGACTCCGCTGACAGAAAGGAATAAATCAAAACCATTTCTGGTAAAAAATAATACATATTTATATATATTTCGTTTTTATAATGAAATCGAGGCATATTTTCTTAAGGTCATTCCTAGTAAATTCCGCTGTAGATAATAAGAAAATTCTAAATATGACACATGAATAACCTTGGCAAGCTATAATAAAAAATAATATTAATAATAATTATATTATATGAATTCTTTTATGTTCTTATTTATGTTCTTAAATAGTTAAATGATAAATTACTCGAAACTTTCGAGTCTAATAACTCCACACAGTTTAAAAACGTTATCAAAATCGATTCCAGATCTTAACTTGATTTAACCTTGTCAATCTCTGATCTTTGACTCATTTGAAAATAAAAGTGCCATACATCAAACTTGGACTAAAAGATTACCCTGTTGAATTTCTTTTTTAAGGCCTTAAATATGTTTTTCTTGGTTATTTTAGGCATTCTATAAAATGCAAAATACTCTTCTTTTTAAATAAACAAACTCCCAAAAAATGCCTAACCAAAACCTGCCCCATTTAATGGCTGACTCCCTATGTTCTCTCCTTAATTAAAGTTGAAAATTAAAGTTTCTTCGGAGAGGCATGGAATGTACACGACAATCGCAGTGTCACTGCCGCCGCTACCACCCCCTTGGGTCTTTTCCCCTCGCCTTCTTGGACGGCCCTGCCCCCGTTTGGGCCGTCAGCTTCATTGTGTTTATTTCTCATGTTAAAATCAAATTCCCGCGTGTGCAATTTTTCATTTGGCCCGAGAGCCGGAGTCCCGAGCCCGAGCCCGAGCCAGAGCCGGAGCCGGAGCCCAAGCCCAAGCCCAGCGGAGAAATGAAAAGGAAGTGGAAAAATGTGTAAAGGTGCGTGTGTCGGGGAAAAAGTAGCAGAAGCTAAACCAGGGAAAACGGACGAAGGGACGGGGGGTGGAGTGGGTGCTGTAAGTTAGCGGCACGCAGGGTGGTGGCTTGGGCGCTGTTTTAGGGGGTGCGATTGCTCCACTGCTGCTTGCTGGTTCTTCCGGCGTGCTGTCTGACGTCAGGTGGATTCGAAGTCAGCTTAAAGAACAACTTTTGCCTACGAAAGTTTTTGTGCCCGCCGCCGCCAGCTTCAATTCTTTCGTTTTTCAGTTTCATTTTTACCATCCGAAAGCTGCATTTCGGGGTAACATTTTCGATACCTGTCGGCATGTGTCGAGTACCAAGAGGCATTCTACGTCCCGCCCTCGACGGCATCTCTTCTGCTTGCTGGGCTCTCGTCTCTCCTCGATTTCTCCTCCTTGGCGCCCGCATAACTTGCGCTCTAAACAAAACAAAAATGCGTTGGCAAAAGCGTAGGACCTGGGACAGAACCAGGGAGACAGCGCTCCATGGCTCGGCAGGATGGATGGGGCAGGCGGCGGCGATGGTGATGGTGCTGGGAGTAGGACCAAAGGGGACAAGGCAGAGACAGAGGCAGCTGGCTGACTACGATGGCGATGGTGATGGCGACACTGGCAACAGCAAAGGCAACGTTAGTAAAGATACTCTATCTCCAAGGTAGAGTATATCTAACTTGAAGGAGAAGAAAGAAGTGAGAGCACAGCACAGGAAATAGACTTTGAATAATATAATTATAGTATGAAAATAGTAAATTAATTTAAAAACAAAAATGTATTAGTAATGAATATCTCAGAACTGTGGATTAAAGCTAGAAACTCCTTTATAAAGTCGGCTCTTAAAATATATTAATTATTCCAATAAAACATTTGCTTCGGTTCTTAGTTTTTAATATATTTCTCCATAATTTCCATTAAATATTTATTTCAAGTGCATTTTCTAACAATAACCTGAAATTTAAACTTAAAGTATTATGATATCAGAACGTGATGGATAACACAAATTTGTTGTAAACAAAAATTAAATAGTCTATATCTTATCAGTAAAAATTTTCTACGGATATATATAAAAAGCTGATACCTTGCTATCTTGACTTCCTAGAAATGTATTTGTAAATACATAAATATTATGATAATTATACGTATTTATTTTACAGATAATGAATTTATAATACTATTATATTAATCTAATAAATCCCATAGAGATCTGCTACATAGTTTTATTCCTTTTTAAAATGTATTAAAAATAAGAGTATTTAACAAAAAGTGTCCTGCAGAAGGCCACTAAGCTGTTCCATCCTGCCTGGCTGCTTGCTGCTCTGGCTGAAAGGACAGCGACAGGCCGCCGAGGACGAGGACCAAGGAGAGTGCGAAGAAGAGCGACGGCAGGGCTGGGTAAGGGGGAGGGGTGGTGCTGGGAGGGCCGGGTCTGACTTGCGCTTGGGCTTGGGGGTGTGGAGAATGGAGAATGGAGAATTTGAGAAGAAAGGCGATGAGGGAAGGGGCGCAGAGAGGCAGACACGACACACCAAGTGTACAATAGCTTTAAGCTTAAACTCTCGCACACTTGCACGCACACACGCTCACAACCCCCCGCCGCACACTCACACAAATGCCCCCCATCACTACACTCACACATTGGGCATGGCAGTGGTGACTTTAAAGGGGGGATTTTGGGGGCTGAAACACACCCTATTTAAATTATTTTAAATTAGTTAATATAATAATAATATTAATAATATTAATATAATACTTAATAATAAAGACTATAATATAAAGCTTAGTTTTTATTTAACTTAGTATACTAAGTATTCTTGAAAAGGAAGGAGTCTAATTAAGTAAATAAATAATTAAAGACTAAACTAAAAGATTTCTGTAGTTATTCCCACTTGAAAATATTTCTCCCTAAATTTAAAAGGGACCTAAACCTTAAACCCCTTTTCCCCAATCCCAGTCTATGCCACTGAATCATACATATATTTGGGAATACAGGGCCACGAGCAACTGGAGAGAAAAAACAATATTTTTGTTGTTTCTGCCCATGCTGCGTGAGCCGAGAAACCGGAGAAGTGGAGAAACGGAGACGCAGCCTTGGGGCGAAGTTCGTCTGCTGCTGCTGCTGCTGCTGCTTCACGGTGCAAACGGGGGGCCGACCGGGGGTCGTCCACGATCGGTGGGGCACCCTGTATTTGCAGCTGCTGACGGGGAAGAAAATTCACGGACGAACGCTATGTGTCCAAGTCCAAGAAAGAAAAATACTTGCCAGGCGACAGCACAGCACAAACAGCCAGCAAAAAAAAAAAGATATTCCAGGGCTGCAGCAGTTCTCAAAACATTTATATATTTATATATGCTTGTGGATATATCCAATATCCGAGCCAATATTGGACTAACATTGACACCCGCCAAGGTTCCCCCACAAGAACACCAGCTGAACCAACTCCAAGGGGGGGCCGTATTTATGGAGCGAAATCTAAAATTATCAAGCGGGGAACCCATGGAATAGGGAAGTTCCCAGAATCTCCACATTACAAAAAACCCCTGAAAACGTTGGGAAATAGTTTATAGTTTTGTATAATTAATTAGATTATTTATTATATTATTTAAATTTTTGTTGAATCTAATCTAAATCGGGTTTTATATAAACTTTATATTTTATACCATAAATAATTATATATAACAAAATCAGTTTAAACTTTCTCTAAGGGAACTTAACTAGTGGTAGGTTTTATACCCTATGTTTTTACTCTTTGCATAGCTTTCATTATACGATTGATTACCCAACAGGATGTCTCATACGATCCATCATGAACTGCACTATTTTGGGACAGCTTTGACCATCGCTCAGTTCCCTAAAATGGGTCATCCGGAAAGCGTCGAAGCTCCTATCTGTGATCATAGTGTGTTTCTTTATCAGTGAACACCGAAAATTAAATGATATTTTTCGGTTTGTACAGCTGACGGATCTCTGATAAGAAAGGCCCGCACTACCTCCGGGTATAGCTAGACTAGAGAAGGAACTGTGAATGACTAAAGAATCGACTATAAGGTACCTAGGATTTGGTTATCAGTTAGGGATATAGTAATTAGTTATTTAGGTAGAAAATCTAACCAACTTCCTAGTAATACTTGCTAAAAGATCTTGTTATTATCTTATATAATCACTGTTGATGTTATTAGACTCGCATTCTTACGATTTCTTTACCTATTAATATTTAAAAGATATATTTTTTCATCCTAGGAATACTTTGAATTCCTTTGGACCTCTAACAAGGCAGACTATGGTTACTGTAGACACTCTTACACCTTTTCATAAGCACAATACATCCGGAAGCCCAACAATTACCAGATATACAACTCCAAGTAACTCCCGTGGAGCCCTCTATATAGAATATCACAAATGCAGCCCTGGCAGAATGGAGCAAAATGGAGGGAAGGCGATGGCGACGGCAACGGCAACGGCAACGAAAAGCAAGGCAGCCAGGCAGCCAGGCAGCAAGGCGGCCAGGCAAGACGGCCACCAGGCTGGGCCAGCTACGGCTCCAGCAATAGCTATAGCTATATAGCTGCGGATACATCTACAGCTACAGAGAGCAAGATACAACTACAACTACAGCAACAACAACAACAGGCACGGCTCCAAGGGAGCACGGCGAGCGGGAAACACGGAGCGGGGGGCGCAGCGCCCATTTGAGGCAGCCAGCAAGTATCAAGTTCGACGCCACAGTGCCTAGCGTTTGACATTTCCCCATACTTGATGGCGCGCCGCCCCGAAAAGTATCTGCGAATCGATGAAATTCAACACAGGCAGGCGGCAGATAAAAGAACCCGCTACTTTATGGCGCGTCCGCCACCAAAATGCGCCGTATAAATGTGGCCCAAGCAGGCATTGGCAATGAATTGCGTACTTGCTGGCGCAGATCGCCCCGCCAAGTAGCAGGAAATTCGAGTGGACGTCGCAGAGCTAAGCCAAAGGGATACTTGATGGGGCGTATTTTCCCCCCACCCAACTTCGCTTGTCGCTACCCAAGTGGTGGGTAGCTGAGAGCGACAGCAAGAGAGAGGGAGCGTTGCTGCTGCTGCTGCCTCTCTCCCAAGAGAAACACAGAGAGAGAGAGAGCGAGTGCTGTGTGGGGTTTTAGGTGTTTGTGTGTGTGTGTGATGGAGAGCAGTATCTGTGAGGGCGCCTGCTGAATGTATCTCTCAGTTGCTGAATGAGCTTGAAATACGTTTTGAAAACACAACGGTTGTTGGGGTTTTTTTGAGAGGCTCTAAAAGGGTTAATAAAAGGGTTAAAAAATTTGATAAAAATAATACAAAAATTAATATTTGATAATAAATAAATTTAGGTATTTAAAATTATATAAAAACTTGGGAAATATTAAATTTTCTTTGTTTTTCTCAACTTAAAACGATAACTAAACTTGTTAAAAATAACTAAAAAAAATCCTTTATAAATATACATCAGAAATTTAGCCAAATTTTCTTTTCATAATTTTTTAAGACCTTAAATTCTGCATTTGAAATCATTTGAAAAACCACATTTAAATAACCATTGCCTACTTTGTGGGGCAGGCGTGAGATAATCAAACATGGCCATTATATCTACACACACACGCACAGCACACACACACGCACAGCCAATGCAGACACATGCCACACTGTGCATTGCATGCACATTTCATGCATTTCCTTTGTACAGAGGCCAACTTATCAAGTTTCCTGTCCACCAAAATCCAGCATTCCCCCGGAAAACACACGCACAACACGCCCCGCCGCCCATCATTAAGCATATACAATATATTCTGGCCATGTACAACAGCAGCAATAGCCTGCAACTCCATCAAAAGCTGATGCAGCAGCAGCAGCAGCATCGGCGTCAGAAGCAGCAGCAGCAGCAGCAACGTGCAACGTGCATCGCCATCAGCAATTCCGATTCCGATTGCATTTTTGTTGCACGCACATAATTTTTGTGTGGCTGTGGATAATGATTTGGTTACATTTGATTTGCCCGCCCATATGTATGTATATTTTTATGCAACCCGAATACACCCTATAACTTGGCCAGCTCCAGGATCCATCCAGTGGCTGTGTGTGCTTTCATTCTGGAGCTCAATTGCTGTTTGCTTAACCTTCTCTTTAACTTGTTACCGAAACAGATACTTTTAGAATTGATGAGATGAGATGAGATGCTTTTTCTCGAGTTTGTTAAATGGGAAAATATCATAATTACTTAATCATATTAAAGGAAACTTTGGTCTTTACTGCGAAGTTATAATAATATGTATATATATATATTATTTTCTGTAACTTTAAGAGTATCTAAAACTGGCCTAAAAGAAGATCCCAACCATGAACAGTTTTTCAGTCCTGCCAATGATTATTCTGCGGTTTAAAGGGAAGTGCTATCCTGTCTCCTGGCTGCGGTGGCCAACAGTTTTTACTTATTTATGCGCTTTCCACATTTTTGCATTTGTTGCAACACATTTTAATATTCATTTCGGGGCGTGGCAACGTCCAGCCTTTGCAATTAACAGGAGCGTGGAGGCATGGCAGCATGGAGCGTGCAGTGTGCAGCGGGTTAACTTAAGGATTGAAGTAAGCTGCTGGGGAGCAAGGGGTTAAAAACGAGTCGCAAGAGATCCTAAGGCGGATCAACCTGGCTGGCAGGCGAGCAGGTGGCTGACACAGAAACCCGGCTGCCAGTGAAGCCAAGCAACAGGCAGCAGCAACAGCAGCAACAGCAGCAGCAGCAGCAGCAACAGCAGCAACATGCAATAATAACAACAACAATGGCGTTTGCCGGACAACTCTTGACATGCATATGCAAAGGTCTTTCCCAGGTTGTGAGGCTCACAATCAATTGGAGAGACCTTCGCTCGCTTCTCGTTTGGGAACCCGCCAAAATGCAAATGACGACAGCAGCAGCAGAGAACGAGAACTTTGACGAAGCCTTTGATGTGCGCCGTTGTCATTGTGGGTTAAGTCAGCCACTGGTTTCCCTTCCCCTCTCCTCCTCATCCTCCTCTTCCCGGCCTTCTTCTCACCTTTCAGACCCGTATATAAAGCCTTATATAGCCCATATGGCACGCAATCTCAAATAATCAATATTTGCGAGCAAGTCCAAGTCCAGGCGAAAGCCAGGCGCTGCCCAGGTCACAACAGGCTGAGACGGCGGAAGTCGTTGTCACATCAATGGCGACAAAGCACTTCCGCTTCTCTATTCCCCAGCAAAAGGACAAAGGATGCTGCCAGCGACTGCCTGCTGCCTGCTGCCACTTAGGGAAAAGAAGAGTTAAAGAATATATAGAATTTGAGTATAAATACGTTAATTTATGATCAATTTCAACTTGGAACTGCCTGTTTATGCAATAACCTTCTCCGAAAACAGGGTCATTTAGCTAAAGCTAACAATTACTTCATAGTTTTTTACATCTGTAATTGTTAAGACTTACTTACTACTGTTTAGTTGATTGCTAAATTATTTATAAGGTTTTTTTAATTACTTCCCATTAGATAATAAATATTAAGTTTTATATTGTTTAAAGGCAATAAATAAATATATATAAAAATGAATTACGGAATTAGAATTTCAAGGTTTTTACTCTAATAATTCCTTAAAATTCCCTACTTTCCCTCAGTGTACGTTCCCTCTTAGAAACGGAGATCCTATGGCCTTTTGGAATACCTTCGTCTTGTGTGCAGAACCAGGCCAAATTCTACTCCTCGGCGGCACATGTCAAGACCTCGTGATGTGGCAAAAAAAAAGGGGCAAAGAGCGTGGAGGGGTTCGCCCTGGCAAACCAAAAGCGTGTTGAATTTCCAGCGGACGAGGAGGCTGAACCCGTACCTATAGACGTGCGCGAGGGCTACGATAACCCCTTATCTTTCTGTAGGGCCTCTGGAATTTCAGGTTGAGGCGGGGGATATATGTTCCCCCCCCCCGACTTTTTTTTTAACGTTTTTCGTTACGTTTCGTTTCGATTCGTTGCCAGCCCCGATCGTCGTCTGCTCTTTGTGCATTCTTTCAGTTTGTTTTGCCCGCCGCCGCCTCGCTCTGTGTGTACGCCTTTGTCCCCTGCTCGACGTTCTTCGTTCTCCAATTCTCCGTTCTCCCGTCTACGGTTCCCTGTCTTCTGCCTTCTGTCCTCTGTCTTCTGTCTCCCCCTGTCTTCCGAGGCATGCAGTCATCGGCGACGTCGCTGAATTTCATTTCAGGCAAAGCTAAAACCAAAACCAAAACCAAAACCGAACCCAAAGCGAACTGAACTGAACCAAACCGATGGTGATTCATCAAAATTAAAAATAAGTGTTTTGTATCTGTATCTCAGCGCTTGTTTCATATTCGCTCAGGTTGTTTTTGTTGTTTCAGACGTTGCTGTTTTTGCTCACATTCCACTGCCAGCGATATCTTCACTGATTTTCCTTTTTTTTTTTAATAAAGACATAGAAGGAGCGAAATAATTTTTATATGTTTAAGTTCCTAAAAGGGAAAAGTTCTATAATGGAAACTGGATTCTAAAGAAGCTTTAAAGAATTGAGTTTTTGAGAATTTGAAGTTGAAATAAAGAGCATCTACAGAAGCAGAAATAAAAGTTTAAAGATTATTTGTAGGATTTTTAGGAATAGGAAATAATAAAACTTAATTTAAAAGATAATTTATAAGAAATAAAAATGTAGAAAGCTTCCTGCATTTTCTTTAACTAAATAATCTTATTATTGAATGTTATTTATTAAAAATTAAAATGTAGCTGCATCTTTAAGTTTGTATTATTTATTTTTGGTACCCAACAAATTAAGGTTAATTAAATTTTAATTAATTATTAATTAATTAATTAACTCAAAGACTATATCCTTATCCACTTCCTTAAGATTTTCGCATACTTTCAGCTCAGCTTAGTCACTTGTCTGAGATTTCCCAGGAAAACTCTCCCAGTCCAGATTAGTCATCGAACGCTTCCTGTTCTCGCTTCAAGGACACCTGTTTCCACATTCCGATCCCCGACATGCAGCATCCGTCTTTCGGGGAGGCAGGTAGATGTATCTGTATCTGTATTTGTAGCTGTATATGTTGTATCTGCTGTAAATGTAGTCGCCGTGATAGCCTTGCTGCGATTGCAGATGGTGGTGGTGGTGCTAGGGCTGTTTCGGTGGTGCCACGAATATCCTTTAGCCTTATTCTTTGGTCACCTTGGGCGGCGGCATTCACGAAATGTGTATCCCTGGCACACGCACACAGCCAGAGCAACAACACACAGGACACAGGGGTATCCATGGGACACACATACGGGGACGGGTCCGTTGTGGATTAAAATTTCTTCGTTCCTTCTATGTTTTTTTATGTACGTCGAATGCATTTCCCTTTGGCGCAGAGGCAGAGGGAGCGAAGGCAGGCAAAGCCAGTCGAAGACCGGCGGAGCGGGGGGCATTTATTTTCGGCATTTGAAGTTAGTCCTTTGAAAAAACGGGGGTTCAAATTCAAAGCGCTAGACCGAACGAATCGCAGCGTGCGAAGGGTTGCTCGCCGGCCCTGGCCCTGTCCCTGGCTCTCCCTTTCGAGTTTCCTTGCTTCGTCGTTACTGTGAGTGTGTTTGTAATATGTCTATGTATGTGTGGAAGGAACACATTTGGATGCCAGACTGCCGAGTCGAGTCGCAAACTCAAACTCCGTGCCCAAAACTCCCTGTGCGACATTACGGCCAAGCAACAGAAGCAGCAGCAAAAGCAACAGCAACAGCAACAGCAACATCGAATCGATTTTGAAATTCGTCTCATGGCGAGTGTGTGGAAAATGCTGATAAATGGGAGTTAGACTTGGGACATGGCACCCAGCAAACACAGCTCACAGCTCCCAGCTCCCAGCTCCCAGGATGCGGATACGGATCCCCCCTCGACGACTTTCACTGCCACGGCCATGCTAATGAGACCTCTACAAGAAGGCTGCACACATGAAAAAAGCACACAGGTTTTCCTTTATAATAAAAAATATATATAACACAGGTTTTTGTGAGGTTTTCGGATTTTTCATATAGGTTTTTGGGTATCTTTGGTTGGATTTCTTGTGGAATAGATTCTTATGATCTTTTTGATTAGCGAAAAAAGTAAATTTTTATGTTTTGACTTGAAATAAAAACAGAGGTTCCTAAAATGATGGTGGTTCTTTTTTAACCCAGAGGAACTCTTATGGATAACTATAAAATATAATTTATTTACATACCAAAAAGGTAGCTCTTTAAATTTTGATTTGTTGCTTAACTTTCTCTTGTAATTTATTAATTTATTATCTATTATTTATTATTACATATTTTTCTCGGTGCTGTAATTGCAGCTGCTCCCACCGCCTCGACTCGAATGCAATTGCAGTGGCCCCCCCCCCTGGCATGCGATACCACGCCAGTGGATTCCTACCCCTGGAGTCCATTCCACACTCTGAACTGCAATCTCCACACACTCCACCCGCCGTGACCGATAAGTCAAAAGGCCCGTTCGGTGGGTGGTGGCGGTGGCCCATTGGGGGGTGACTCCGTTTGTTTGCCAACATCGACGCATTGATAAGATAAGCAATAGGCAATGGAAAGTCTAGAGGTCTGGGTTTTGGAGCACTCGGGAGTCTCTGACATCAGGCCCATGGACCCCCAGAGAAACGTGGAAATGCAGGAACAACTGGGAATCGAGAATCGGGAACCCATCGCCGTAGCTGTTGTTGTCGTGACTCGACCAAAGATATCTTACGGCTGCGTTTCAGAAAATTCAAAATTCATAGAATGCAAATGTTGGCTAAACAACATTTTGCCCGGCACACGACCGCGCTCCCAGTTCCAGTCGCAGTCGCAGTCGCAGTCGCAGCTGAGGCACAAACAGCAACAGAAACAGAAATAGAAACAGAAACAGAAACTGGGACCACACCGATTCAGGTCTCGCCACTGGAGGGGGGGAGGGGACAAGGGGGACGGCCAGTGGTGCTTGAGTCAGGTTTTTGTGACTTGAATTTTAAGTAAAAAACTAACTTAAACGGCACCGCCAGTTCCAGCTGCAGGTCCAGGTTATAGCACTAGAAATACCCAACCCAATATGGAATTAACCGGGATTTACATTGCACCGAATAAGGGTATTCCCAGATCGAAATCAATTTAATCTATTTAATGATTTAGGAAAACTTTTTCAACTAGAGTTGTTTAGTAAATAACTGTGAGGTATAGTAGGTAAAGGTTTTGAATATAAATAATAATTGTATAATATATTATAACTAAGTTAATATACCCTTGCAGGGAGTTATAATTCTTCATCAGAATGAATAGCCGAGCAAATCTAGAGGGAATGAAGTTCTATAAGTTCTGATTCTCCTTGAAAATCCTAAGAAATTAAAATTTAAATATTAAAAGAAATAGAAACGATAATATGCTGATTTTTTTTAATTTTACTACATTTATCTTACTGTTTTAGAATAACCCAGAACATTAATTAAGAAAACAACAAGAAAACTTTTTTAGGACTCTAAATATATCTAAAATTTGAGTATCCTTAACTTGTTCATTGCCATAAAAATAAAAAATTAGCCTAGGACTCTACGGTTCACCTCAAAGGATGTTAATCTCAGCTGGAGATTCAAATCAAATCGGATTTCATTATTAAAGCCTAAATCTGGGGGACTGAATCCTTTTCGTGGTGTTTAAAGCTTTAATTTTGTTGGGGGGGGGGTTCTGACCATTGAATAAATGCAAAATTTCCAATTGGGTGGTTTTCCACACACACACACACACGTAGCTGGGCTTTTGTGTACATAATCAGACACATACACACGCACTTGACGCATACGCACATTTAATGCAAATTTAAGCAGTTAGCAAGCAAGTAAAACCGTTATGTGTACACAGGGATATGAGGCTGGCGCTCAGTACATGGTCGCCTGCATGTGTTTGTAAATGCATCGATGCTTATACATAATGCAGGCAATATAAATAATTGCAATACATAGCAATGCGTGTGTGTGTCTTGCATAACCGCATATACCATATACGCACATATCTGCTATGCTATATATATACATAAATATATAAACATATATGTACATACATATATCGGCATCGGCATCTGCATCTCTGGCTGGCTGCACATTTCATTGCAATTGCATTAGTGCAAGGGTCCCTTTGTTCATTACAAAATGCAGAAAGCACCCACACTTTCACACATTCCATGCATGTCTGAATAAAATACATTTTAAACACTTGCAGAAAAGATTGCTGTCTAATTTTGAAGTTTAGAGAGAAGAAAAAACCGAAATATATATTTTAAGGATTTTTAGGACCTAGTAAAAAACATTTTTATAATTACCACTTACCTTATTCTTAAGGACTTAAGTGTTTAATCGCATAGCTATACTTTTTCTCATAATTTTCTCTCTATGCATCGAATATTTACCCATTTCTTTGGCAAGATAAACACAGGACACAGGACTCTCCCCTTATTCAATCAATAAAAGTAAAGGCAGTGTTTTTTTTTTTAGATTTTTATACATATTTAATTTATTTTCCTTTCCTTTCACGTCGCCATCATCTTTCGAATTTTTAGTGGTTGGGTGAGGGGGATTTCGCCTCCTAAAACAGAAATATCAATCGACCGAAAACGAAACTTAGGTCTAGGGGAAAACTTGCAAATTGAAACTCAAAGGGTTCTCGCAGAATCAACATAGTTAATAATAATAATATAGATATAGTTTTGCAAAAGAATTAAGGCATTCAGTATATTGCAGTTTTCAACAAAAGTTCATCGAATCGTTTGATCATTTTTAACTAATCCAAAAAACAGAGAGAGGTGGTGGAAACCGGACTTAACATAACATTGTACATATTTATTTAATTTTAATTTAATTAATTTAATTTAATTCTTTTTTTTCCGCTCTTTGTTTGCTTCAAGTGTTTTTTGTTTTATTTTTTCTGCTTAAATAAAATTACGTAATTGTTGTTTTAGCGTTAATTTTTGTTGTTTGCTTATGTTTCCTCTTTTTTATACAATACATTTTATATCACAATAGAAAAAAGAATTAATTCGCATATTCTTTTCGATCGTTATCTTCTCTTCTCGCTTTTTCCCTCTTGCTTTTTTGTTTTGCTTTTTTCGCTTACTTATAAATTAAACAATAAAAAATTTACAGAATTTTCTTTAACGTTGGTATGCGTGTGTTGTCGTGTGTATGTGTGTGTGTGTTTTTGCTATTAAACAAGGTTGTTTTGTATGTTTTTTGTTGTTGTTTTTTTTATAACTTGTGTTATTATGTTTGTTATTTCCCCTCGTTTTTCGTTATTTGACTAATTGTGGCTTGACAAATGTTTAAGAACTAAGAATTACATTTACGCATCTACTATTAACATTGTTTTTGCTTAAATTCCATTACTTTTTGTTTACGTTTTAATCAACTAAATTAAACGGCATAACTAACGACGCTGTACTAAGCAAATTCGCAACGAACGAGAGATCCGGAGAAGACGCCGAGGAAGACAATAACAAAACGAAAAAGATACAAGATACAAAGCAAGAAAAATGCGATGGAGAGCAACAAAAGCCAGCACAAGAGCGGAGAGTCAAGTCTCCAAAAGAGCTTTAATTCCCCCACTACCACTCCCCTCCCCTTACTGCCTTTGTCGCCCGCTCTTTGCTTTATTGTTTCTGCTGTTGCTGTTGTTGTTGCTGTGGCAATGGAGGACGCTGGCTTTTGTAGCCGAAGCGTGAATTAAAATAAACTATTTAAATTTATTTGCATCTGCTTAACTGCGGCCTGCATTGCACACACACACACTCTCATACATATGTGTATATAAATGCGCTGCCCACTCTACTCGCAGTCCTAGCTCCCTCTCGCTCCCTCCTATTGCTTATCGCGCGTCTCCATCGCCATGCACTTTGTTGCTGTCGGCCATCGCTGCAGTTGTTGTTGCTGCTGTTTGCTGTTTCTTTTTTCTCTCTCGTTTTTCGTTATTTTTTATCGCTGCTGCGTGCGTGTAAGCCGACGCCAGCGGCTGTCGCCCCTCTCGCTCTGGCCTACGCTTTCCCCCCTTTAGGAACCTGCGGCAAACACAACAACACAACGTAACGCAGCACAGCAAGCTCCACGAATAGTGTTGTCTGGTTTTCAGAGATAAAAGATACATTTAGCGGATTTGGCTACTATCTAGAAAAATGTATCTTTTAATTCGAAATTGTAGAACTCATTTTTAAAGTTGGGATGAATCTAATTGAATTTCCTCACAAAAATTATTATTTTTAATTCATTTCAATGAGATTTTCTGTAAGATTGTTTTCTCTAAAGTAAAATTTTCATAAAAAAATCTAATTGAAAAAAGAATTTTAATTAAAAAAATATTTAAACAACAAGAAAATTATAAGGACCTCTAGCTTAGCTCTTCTTAAGGGACTTCCTACTATTCAGACATGTTTTAAATGAAATTTCTTTTAGCCAAAATGGCATCACTATCCGTCTGTCGCTGCCTCCCCACTCTCCTCCGCCTTGTGTGTGTTTCATTGTTTGCTTTTTGTTGTTGCCGCGTTGTTTTCAGCTTCTCCGCCTGTTTCTACTTCGTTCGTACGAAAAAAAATGTAGTACAGCGTGTGGTATGGCAAACGAAAGCTATGAGTTTTCAGTGTATCTTGTCTGCTCAGCCAGACTTCGCCCCAACCCCTCCCCTTCGGAATCTAAGGTTGGGAATTATTAGCGCTGCGCGCCGCCGCCGTCGCCGCCTCCTCCTCAGCACAGGCGTTGCAGTCGTGGTGGACACATCATCTCACCAGCCAGAGGCCCAGATTGAGCTTCTGCAGCTTGGGCAGCTTCATGATGATGTCGATGCCCTTGGAGCTGAGCTGCGTGCAGCCATAGAGATCGATGGTCTTGAGGTTCGTGAGGTCCTCGGCAAGCGTCTGCAGTCCCTTGTCCGTGATCCGGCTGCACTGGCCAATATTCAGGTTCTCCAGCTCATGCAAAGCCTTGGCGATCTTCAGCATTCCCTGATCGGTGATCTGGCACTGATTCAGCGACAAGGATCTCAGCCGATAGAGTCCTTGGGCGATGTGGGTGAGCGCCTGATCGCTGATCTTGTCGCAGAAGCTAACGTCCAGAGAGTTGATCCCGCTGCCGCCTTCCGTGAGGTAAGCCATTCCAATATCGGAAATGTTGTCGCAGGAGCGCAGATTGAGCTGCTCCAGCTTGGGCATCCTGGCCAGATGCTTCAGCCCGCTGTCCGTCACCGAAACGCAGAAGCTCAGGTTGATGGACTTCAGCGAGGTCAAACCCTGGGCGATGTGTCCCAGCGCCTCGTCGCTCAGCCTTTGGCAGTCCTGTAGTCCGAGGTATTCCAGCTGCAGGTTACCCTCCGCCGTTTCCCGGGAGAAGCCCGCCAGGTGGCCAATGCCCTGGTCACTTATGTGCCAGCAGGATCGCAGGTTCAAATGCTTCAGCTTCTTCAGGCCCCACGCGATGAGCAGGAGGCCAGTGTTGGTGATGTTACAACAACCGCCCAGCTCCAGGGTTTCAAGATTCCTCAAATGCTGCGCTATCCGGCCCAGACTGGTGTCCGTGATCTGTTTGCACAGGGAGAGATCCAGGGTCTTAAGGTTGGGCAGATCTACGCTGAAGGCATGACCCAGGTTCATGTCCGCCACATTGAAGCATCCACTGAGGTTGAGGGAGGTCAAAGCGGGTACGCCCAGCACCAGATCCTTGAGGGAGCGGCGCAGCGATAGGATCTGCACCTTCTTGATGCCTCGCTTAACCAAACAGTTGAATAGACTCGGACTGGAACGTTTCAGATGCAGCTTGGCCTCCACACCCTTCCACACGCTCTTGGCATAGGCTGCATCCCGCCAGGCGGTGCAAACCTGAGCCGCACGACCCAAATCCCTTACAGGCAAGTGCTCAAAAATCTGCTCGAGCAGCTCGGGGAAGAGGTTGCTGATGTGTGTGCCCTCCGCCGGAGGTGGACTCTCCGGCGAGGCGGGTCTGTGCGGTAGGTGGTGATGATGATGATGATGGTGCTGCGCGTGGGCGGCCGCTGCTGCTGCCGCCGCCGCTGCTGCAGCTGCGTGCTGGAGGTACAAGGCCGGCGGAAGGGTTTGGAGCTGATGGTGATGATGGTGTGGCGGCGGGCGGTGATGCAGGGCGTAGGGCGTGAAGCGCAGCAGGTGGTGATGCGTGGTGCCGGTTGCACCCGCTCGCGTCAATACCGGCAGTTCAGTCTGTTGGTAGAGTTCATCGATGGCCGCCCAGCTGGGCGCTCCTGCTCCTCCCACAGAGGCAGCGCCACCGCCTCCCGCCGAGGTGGCCGCTCCTCCGCCTCCTCCGTTGCCTCCATTGCTGTTGGAGCCACCGCAGTGGTTATTGTTGTTGTTGTTGTTTAGGTTGTTTAGCACGGCTAGCGTCGTCTGGTGATGGAAAGGCAGCAATTCCGTATTGGTGGCCATGTCCTCCTCTGGTTTCCTAGCACTTCTCTGTTCGCTTAACTGCTTTGCCAAGTTATTTCCTTTTCTATTATCCTATATAAGCTGCATTTTACTGTATTTACGCGTGGTCAAAGACTAGTTTGAATAGTTGGTTGGTTCACTGTGATTCACTCGCGCTGCACTAACTTCGGTTTGGCTTTGAGAGTTATCTTAGTTAGTGAGTCCAAGTCTCTTTCTGCGACAGAGACTGATGCGAAGCGATGCGCGCGAACCGAATGACGAAAAGATACTTAGGTCGAAACGTCCAGTAACGTTGCTTATAGCCTGCGAGAAGCGGCTACCCTCATGGATTAGCGCAGCACTGCTAGCGCTCTCTCGAGCGGGAGCGGGAGAGCGAGAGTTATCTGTGTGAGCAGGACAGCGCTTATTCAGCGGTAAGATTGCCTGTGCTACAGAGCAGGTAGCAACAACTTTCTCTTGCAACTGTGCTCTCTCTCTGAGTTTAAGTTGGCGGGGATTTTTAGCTAAGATTGGCTTGTTTATGGCTAGATTTTAGGCGGGGGTGGAAAACCCGAAATGGAAATACAGGAAAATCAAAAGATATAGTATATATATGTAGTACTGTTTACGAAAGACGATTATTATTTTCCCTTGAATGTATCTTTTGGAAACTAGAATAAATAAGGTATTAATCTTTATATAAAAATACTTGTATCTTTAACAATTTTTGTATCATCACTGACAAAGAGAGCGAGAGAGTGCCAGACGGAATATTAGATTGACGAAGAGAGAAAAACATCTAGAGAGCATACTAATGCTGAGTGCTAGACCTGGCTTGGATTTATCTTTCAGTGCTTGGTTTTGGACCCCAGCTCTGGTCCGTGGTTTCAGGTTATTCTTTTGCTCAATGCCAAACTCCGACGCATTTGTTGTTGCTGCTGCTGCTGCTGCTGCTGCATTCCGAAGTCGAGCAGGTACCTGTCTTCCCTCTCTATCTTTCGTATCTGTGTGCGTTCTGTCTGAGACTGAGACTGAGTCTGTGTGTGTGTGTGCGATCGGTGCTCGCTACCTGCGAACGCAGCAACAACAACACAATCCCGGTTTCCAGGAAAATATTAACGATAACTCCAAAAAAGAGAAAAAAACTACGTTGCCGCACACACACACACAAACACACACAAACACAAAGAAGCACTGCTTGGGATGCACAAATCCGAGTGCAACAACGGATGGCAACAACAATAGCGGTGCTTGCATTGTTATTGATACTAGGAAAGCGAATCTTTCGCCTCTCCCTCGCACAGTTGCAGCAAAACAACACAAAAAAAAAGGAAAACGACGCCGTCTTTGGTTGCCTTCTAAAAAAATATCAAATAAAATAGAATAAAGGAAAGGAAAGGAAAAGAAAAGAGGGACTAGGATCGGGATTCAAAGTCGGGAAAAGGCCCTGAGAGCTGGGAAAATCTGTGTCGCTACCTGACCCCGAAATGCTCACACCCGCACCCTCAAACACTCACACACACATCAGGCGTCCTGGAAAATTATTCACAAAGCACAAAAGTGTCTGGAGAAATTGTGGAATACTCTTTCTGTAAAATCAATTAAGTTTTGCATCATATTTAAAATAATAAATAGTGGAATTTCTTTTAAATTTTAAATTAGATTTGGTAATTTGTTGATTGTATAAAAAGTAGCTCGGAGAAAAGCTTTACAAATTTAATTTAATGCATTTTTTGGTTTAATAATAATAGATTTTAAATTCGGTGCCTTTACATGTCTTTAAACCTTAAAAAATAGGCAAAGAAAATAATTTAAAAATATTATAATTAACACTTTAAATAAACTATGGATACTGCATTGAATATTTAAATAAAAAGGACAGAGAAGACTTATCCTTATGAGATCTATATTTTACATATCAATATTGACTTTATAACTTTGATTAAATATTAAATATACAAAAGTTGGTGCTATTCATCTATCTTCAGACCTTTAATTATAAATATATATTTTGGAAAGCTGTGTCCTCCTTCACGACTAAAAAAAATGTAAATTGCGGTACGTAATTAAAAGTTACTTAAAAGTTTAAAGAATAATAAATCATATAATCGTAATATATATAAAATAAACTTAATATGTTTTTAAGTCAAATGACTTTCATGAAATAAATACTTATTAAAAATTGTACAAATCCTCAAAATAATAAAGTAGAAATGATTTAATTTTCTTTATTTTTAAGTAAGTAAACCCTATATTCAAAATTACTTAAATCGGGAATTCTGTCAGTAATATTCTCAGTGCCAGGGAAACGAACCTTTGTTGATTTCTTAGGTCTCCTGGCGAGGACCCTCGCAGTCGTACAGTCATTATCCTGGCGGGCAGAAGGGCAAGGCGTGCGTCCCTCCAACCCTCCTTCGGTACCCGTCCCTTTTCCCCGTCCTCTTTCCTCATCCTCATCGTCATCCTATCCTCTCATATGCTTCTTCTACCTGTCAAACTGGTTTGGCCAAAAAGGGCCAATCTCTCCCTCTATCAGTCTTTTGGACGTGTCAAGGCGGCCAACGAAAATAAAAATAATCTCTTCGCTGGAACTCTGCTGTTGCTGCCTCGGATACTCGGATACCCATGCGTCGTCGTCCGTCTGCATCTCTGAAATATAGTGCGGCGCATATAATAATCGATTGGTTTTCGGCTGCCTCTCCCTCGTCATCTTCCCTCTTTTCCTTCTTTTTTTGCGCATTGCGTACTATGATCACGATCATTAAAGCTGCCGCAGGTAGGAGATACTCGCAAAAGGTAGAAAGAAGCCAGCGGAAAAGGTGCAACACGCGCAGACGCAATGCAAGCGGGCCAAAATGCAATCACCGTGGGCAGCGAAGAGGCAATGAGGGAACCAAGGGAACCAAGCCCACGCAGCCAAGTCGCGGTTTTGGTCCCAGCAATCTTCAGCTCAGCTACTTGTCTTATCTGCAGATACCAGATACAAGATACACGGATGCGATGCGATGCGTTTGCATCTGCATACTCATATCTGCAAATGGGCACATCTGCCAATTGATGTCTCTGCTAACTTCATTGCCTCTGAGCCTTATCGATTAAGCGGAGCTTGAGAACTTTATTGCCAGGCCAAGGCAAGATCAAAGGAGGTGGTTTTACTGCTGTCATCCGAGTTAAGCCAAATGATGTTGAATAAATTAAGATGATTGGGATGTTAAATCGTTGACTATGTGATTTTGCATGCTCTCAAGGCACGCATAGTTAGGTTAAGGATGTATCTTACGACTTGTAAGGCGATTAAATTACTTGGAACTTTAAAAATTATGTAACTTTAGAACAGTTTAAGGGATTACCTAACTAAAACTAACATTAAACTATGTTTTAACAGTTTCTACATGACGAAGGACAAAGATCTGTCTGGGCATTGCATGTCACCAATCCATCCATCAGATCTAAAACCATTTTCAGGCAGTGGGAGGAGTGTGTGCTGCGAGAGGAATAGAAAACAATACAAACGGCGCCGCCATCAAGTCGTTCAATTGATGCTATCGCCATCTCTGGACCAATTTGTGGTCTGCCCGCATTTCACCCAGAAAGGGTGTGAGCCGAGCCAGAGGAGACTAGAGGAGCTGAAGGTGGTGGTGTATTCTGGACAACGGCATCAGAACGGCGTCAAGCTGTGACAGATTTGTTACAGAACATCACATAATTTGCCTCTGATGGCAATCTGATCACCCACCAAATGCAAGTTGCCCTCTTTTCATATTTCTATTAAAATAAACAATGAATAAAAGCCGTTCGTAAGGAAAAAAACTTAAATATTGAAGTATTAAATATCAAAGAAAGAAATTGTCTTGATATCAATCCGTAAATAAATGATCTCAGATATAAACCTCTGTAGTTCGATCTCCCACTTTCATCTTAAATACTTACAATCTAAAATCAAATCTTTACACAATCTTTTCAATCCCCAAAGACTCAGCAAGAAGTCTAGAATTCAGATACCGATCCTCGGGCGTGTCCTACACATTCAAGTCCATTTTTTTTCAGGAAAAAAACTCTGCCATAGAATCCCGAGTGTCCCGTTGGGAATTAACACTTGTCTTGTCTTGTCCAGCTCTCGGAAAGACCGCCACTTCCACACCCCACTCACATGATCGGCAGACCGCTCTGGCTCTGTAAGCTGAAACCGGATTGAGAGGTCATGGAACAATCTCAAGGGTTGTCTCAAGTGCAAAGTTCCGCTGCAGCTCAAGGAGATTTCTGGCGAAGTATGTAGATATCCGCAAAACGATCGAGGAGCGTAACAGGAAAGGAATTCCGATGAAGTATTACCAGGAAGTGCAAGTAGGTTACTCAAAATACTTAAGATTAAAGAACAAAGATCCTTGATGTTCCCCCCAGTGAATTATTTTAACTGAAAGAACACACAAGATCCTGCAAATGGTAAAAGGAAGCTATTATATTTCAAAGAACCCTCTAAATTAAAGAAAATACATCTAAAAGAAACAGCTACTTGATTTATCCACATATATGTAAAATGTTCCTTTATTGTTTATGTAATTTTTAAATGCTATATGTATATATCTAGATATAGTATTTATATATCGTAAGTAAGATGTCAGTTATGTTTTGCATTTTGAAAAAGTTCGTTTATGGCATAACGCACTAAAAATTAAATGTTTGCTTTCGATTTTTAGGTTTTAGGTTTTTTAGGTTTTTTTCGGTTTTCTGTTCGTTCTTAAAATTCGTTTACGCTATGACTTTAAAATACTCCCGCCGTTACACAACTCTAGAAACTAGTTGCTAATTATTATTAAAACCCAGACCCAACTATGCCTTGTCGCTATACATATATAATATATGTTTATGTACTATATATGGCTACGGAAGGGCAGTTCAACTCAAGCAAGTTGGATTCCATGATACTAGGATTAGGAGTATGTGTGTCTCTATATATATATAATATATATATATATATATTTACATGTGGCTAGCAAGGAAGTGGATGTGTGTTTTGAGTGGTATGCTAAAGCATATTTTGATTTGATTTTGATACATGCGCGGTTCTAGGTGCTATATGATCTCTATATAGGTAATGTAATGCATATGCTTGTTATTTTTTAGTATTATTTTAAACGATTCGTTGACTCTGAAAGCACCTCCTTTCCCGGAGTCAGCTCACGATCCGGTGTCTTTTTGGAAGAAAAGTGCTTTGCAGCGAAGTATCTCTCTTGCCTCGCTTCTCTTCGTTTCGATTCGATTTGATGATATATTCATTTTGCATTTCTAATGTGTTACGTGCCTAAGTTCTAAATTATGCTATATTCGCTTCTCTCTGTCTGTGCGGCGGTTTTCCAACAACAAACATTCCTCTCGTTGTTCGAAACAGAATTAAACGAAAAACTTGACTTGACTTTGACGCTACTCGAAATCAAGAAACCATAAATACCATACATAAAAAATTATTAAAATACTATAATGTATAAATGGGGGGTTATATCACAGGTACATTTTAGACTTTTTTCAAAATGCAAGATTGTAGAAAACATTGTGTGTGTCATCCATGGAGGGGAGATCTGCCTTGGGGCCTTGGACAACGGAACGGTTATGTCGGCCCCAAAGGTTAGCTGTCTCCGCTCCTCAACTCGTCTAAATGCTATGTAAGTAGTTGTTGTGTATTTAGTTTCTGTAATATATATACTATTTATATATATATTCACTGGGCCAATGAAGTATATTATTCCTTGTTTATAGAAAAGCACTAACCATTAAACATTGCAACTGCCGTCTCACTTGTCTCCGCAAACTGAACGGAGAGACAAGTGCTCGATTGTGATCGTAGATATGAAAGAGTTTTGTTTTTGCATACAAGTACTATATAATCGTTAATCAGTTATTGGTATTGTATCGCTATCAAGCCTATGACTAGGACCAATTCGAGAGCCCCAAAAACATGCTGGTTCTAACTACATACGTACGTAAGTCGTGTACTTGCTATGGCCTGATCTGGTTTTTATCCTTCTTCCTATAAGTTCCTTTGAGTACGTATTTTAATGAAGTTCTTGCTGGGACACCCAGATCCCTGCTGTCATCTCTTTCCCCTCCAAGCAATATCTATATCGTACAGCTCACGCGCGTCTCTCTCTTAAGTACAAAGGTTTCCGCTGGCGGAACATTTTCTGTGGTGCAAATGGTATGATGGGGGAGCATTGTGCCTGTCTACGCTGGTAGATGATGATGATGATGATAATGTGATAATGGAAAATTCGTAATTGCTAAAGCTGCACAATGCCCCCATGATTGTGACAAGTGTGTGTGTGTGTTTTGGTGGTCATTACCCTGGATTCTCATACAACAAACTTCTCAAGATTTGATTTATGATTTTAAATGCAAAAAACAATCCTCTTTTGATCAAAATCCTAGAGAAATATGTTGTTTGAGAGACCATGGCATTGTTCGTACGTATTCGATCTCATATCTCAATAGTTGTGGCAGAAACTTTGACTACGCGACTGGTTTCTAGTTCGATATGAATGAAGAGTTTAGACTAGATGCTAACTTTAAGACTAATCCACCTTCTTAGGTGTTCTTAGCAGTCATTTGACGTGGCGTCGGCTCCCCCGCCTCGGCGTACAGACAGGATCCCTCGCTGCAGGAGCAGGTGTCGCCTTCGCGGGAACTATTGCAACAATCGCTGGTGTAGTGACGCTGCTCGTACTCCGCCAGCATATTCTCATTCTCGCTCTCCAAGCATGGCTGCACCGCTGGCTGACGGCGATGGTGTCCACTTCGCTTGCTGCTGCTGCTGCTGCTTCCATGCTCCTCCAGCTGCTGCTGCTGCTGCTGCTGCCGCTTGTGCGGACCGTGTGAGGTCCTCGAGTGATCAGAGCACTCGGAGGAGCACTGATAGATCTGATGACTGGAGCTGGTGGGGTGCATCTGGTGACTGTTGGGATGCACTGGCTGATACCAGCCCTCCGGCACGGGAACGGGTACTGGCGGTGGGGGCTGCATGGGCGAGGGCGTGGCCAAGGCGTCACAGCTGTTGCAGGCTCTGTTCTGGGCACATCGAGCCGCATTCAATCCCGCCTGATACTCACTGGTTGCATGTCGCTGGGTGGCAAATGGCAGGTGATTCGGTGGTATTACACCGCCTGGTGCCGTGGTGGCAAAGTAGGCCGGCAGCTGTGGAGGATGCTGACTTGTGGGTGTTATCTGATAGCGGTTCTGTGTGCCGCCAGCCACAGCCGACAGGGGATTGCTGTACACATTCTCCGGGGGACAGGCGACGGCATATTGCGGTGAGACGCCCCAGGCGGAAAATCCACCCGAAGAGCTGCTGTGTATCGAGGCGTTAAGGATGCTGGAAAAAGAGAAAAGGGTTGTTGTGATACTTAAAAATCAATAATAAACTAAAGAGCTATCGCTCTTACCTTTGGTTAGTGGAAATGCCAGATCCTGCGCTCTTGGAGCTCTTCCGCGATGATTCCGGTGATCCCTGGGCATAACCATAGGTGGAAGACGGCGGCGGATGTTCTGGTGGTGGCGGCAGGAACTCTGACCAGTTGATGGGCTCTGGCGGATACTGGAGATAATTGGATTTCACAACAGGAGCCACCGGTGGCTGGCCAGCAAAAGCGTCTGAGTAGGGTGAATGAGTGCCCGAATCCTTGTCGGCACTCAGGGAAGTGGCTTTAGTGCAGGTTTCACTCGAAGAAGTGCCAATAATCATGGTAGTGGCGTACGGCGTGGGATTGTCAGGACTCTGAAAGTATATTTATCTGTTAATTCTGTTAAATTTAATGAAATATTCCACTGATCTCACCTTGCGGCAGTTGTAGAAGGTTGTCAGGTTGCGGGTGTCCACTTCAGCGTAGTCGGTGCCACCATCAGAGTTATTATAGTTCGACTGGCTGCTATTAACATGGGATAGTAGCTTCGATTCACTCAGTCCCGAATCCTTGTCCGTGTCTGCGGTTCTCCAGCCACGAGTATGATCAATCCAAAGGCTCTCCTTGCTATTGAGGTTCAAAGCGGTGATTTCATTGTCGCTGACCACTGAAAATAATGAATTTAAAGCATGAAATACCCTCTTTCTGATTAAGAAAAATCTTTTATTAATACTTACCACTCATGTGACCCAGTTGCTTGGTCATTTGATGTTTCCTCTTAAAGTAAACCATGGATATGGCCGCCGAAATCACCAAAACCAAAAGTAAGATGCACACCAGCACCATTAGCCATGGACCCGAGAGGTAATCAGTGGTTTTCTTATGCGTGGTGGGATTACTACTGCCAGTGGGTATATTTCCATTGCTGTGATACGTCATATCCTGACCCTCATGCCGTCCATCGTGAGTGCCACTCGGGTGGGCACGTGGCGGATGCACATGATGGGTGGGATCCATATAGAGTGAGATCTGAGTGTAAAATAAATGTTAATAAAATGTAAACTATTTTGGGGGTCTGTGCTTCACTTACCGGCTTGGAATAGGGTCCATCACCAGCCTTGGTAAAGGAATTCAGACGCACACTGTACACTGCTCCCGTGGTGAGATTATTTAAAAGCACCGAAGTGGTCGTGGCATTGAGCGTCATATTGGCCAGCACCTTCATTGTGTTGCCAGCACTGACCTCGATCTTGTAGCCATACAGATTGCCATTGTGGTGCTGGGCGGGCGGCGCTGTCCAACGAACCCAGCCGGCGGTTTGATTGTACATGCCAATCTGTATGTTATCCGGCGGGGCGGAGGGTACTGCAATTGGTATATAAAATATTTATTAGTGAGTTATACTTCTCTCTCTGTGGAATACTACTTACCATCTTCATAAGTGAGGGCCACCTTGGAGTTACTGGGCTGTCCTTCGATGGTCTCGAAGAAGGGCGTAAGGAAAAACTCATATTTGGTGTACTTTTTCAGGTTGCCCACCACAAACGATTCGGCCGAGGTATCCAAAACAGTGATTGAGTGATACTGAGCTGATTCTGAACTGGCATCCTTATAATGAATACGAATGCCCTGGAAGGAAAGGTGATTAGCTTGGGTTTTTGTCCAGTTAATCAGTTAAATTATTACCTCCACATATTTCTCATCTGCACTAACATGCAGCATCCAATCCAGGCGGACAGCACTGGCATTTATGGCCGAGGCATCTATTAATTCCACGGACTAATTAAGCAGAAAGAAAATCCTAGTTAATAGAGTTCAATTTAAGTAAATTAAATGGCTTGGCTCACCTTTCCAGTCAGCAAAGTTCGAGCGGCTGACAAATCATTGGCGGAGGCTGCATCAAAGTCCTCATCAATTGTTTTAATGGCATTCGATAAGCCCGAGGGCACCGATACACCCTGAGAATTCTCAGCTCTCACAAGAAAGATATACGAAGTGCCCGGCCTGAGATCAGAGATCTGAAAGGAAAGCAAAAGTTAAAAGTTAATCAAAGTTCAACCCTATGTACTCGAAGCTAAACTTACAGTGACTTGAGTGTCGCCCACACGATGAGCGGCGACAATCCAACCAGTTTGCAAATCTGGACTGAAGTACTCCACAGTATAGCTGAGATTAAAGTGAATAAAAATAAATTTAAACGGTGATGTCATTGCCTGGATATTTGTAGCGTTATCTTACCCGATTATGGGTCCCACAGCACCAGGCTTCTCTTGGCTTTTGGCCCAACGAAGGGTGATGGTACTGCGACTGACATTGAGGACTTTGGGTGTGCCTGGCGGAGCAGGATATGTGCTGGGATCAGCCACACGATGCAGAGTATTAGACCCAGATTTATCCACCTAAAAGAAATAGTAATAAGGATTTAAAAACTCTTAAATTAAAGGAAATAATATTGAAACCAACCATTAAAGTGGCTACCCAGGAAGTTTCTCCACGTTCCGAGGAAGCAGTGCAGGTGTAGGTCCCAGAATCACTCACTTGAAGATCTGTAAAAAATATAAATCAATGAAAAACCAACGAAAAACAAGAAGTTCTTCGCCAACTTACCATCAATCCGTAAGGAGCTGCCTTGGATGACACTGTGACGATTGCCCGTTTGCACAGCAATGCCATTCTGGAACCACTTGATGCGTGGACTGGGATTCCCAGTGGCTCGGCAGGGCAGCGTGGCCACCGATCCCTTGGGCAGTGTCTGATTGGCGGGTCCAATTTGAATAATGGGCGGCGGTCGCTCATCCACCGAGCTGACCTGCAGGAATATCCGCACCGTTGAGGAATCAACAACACTGAACGCGGAGCACACATAAAAGCCCTCGTCCTCCTGCCGTACATCCGTGATCTGTAGGGTTCCATCGGCTGCCACATGCTGCCTGCCGTGGGAGCTATTGGGAAACATCAAAGTGGATACGCCTTCCTTGGTCCAGAAAACCGAAGGCGGTGGATTTCCGGCTGCCATGCAAGGCAGCTGGACAACGCCATTGAGTCCCACTTTCCTGTTGCTGGGTCGCTTGGTGAAATTAGGGGGAGCTGAGGGTTGGAAAACCATGGTTTAGAAGGGTCTACATGAAGCAGAATAGCAGCAAGACTTACCATGAACTGTGAGCGAAGCCCTGGCGCTGATCTGTCCCACATTATTGTGCGCCTCACAGACGTAGGTGCCCTCATCGCTGGGCGTGATATTCGAGAGCTCCAAACTCTTCTCGTCGTGTAGGATTCGAGCTCGGGACACTGGAATATTGCCCTCTTCCTTCTTCCACAGCACCTTTGGCGGCGGATCACCGCCCACGGAACAGTGGAAAGTTGCTGTCTGGCCATAGAGCATCACCTGGTCCTTGGGCTCCTTCATGAAGTAGGGCTTGACCTGGACAATTAGCTTGGCGTAGCTGGATTCGCGTGTCCCCACCAGATTCTGGGCAATGCACTTGTAGTTGCCCTCGTCAATGGGCTCCACATTGCTGATCAGCAGGTTGCCCCCGTCCACGATTCGCACGCGCGAGCTGGCGCCAAATGACATGGCTTTCAGGTCGTCCAAGGGAACGCCATCCTAGTGGGGGAAAACACACAAAAAAAATAGAAAAAAGCGGTTTAGCTGGCGAAACTTTGACTGATTTTGGGTGAGACTAGTTTCTCGGTACCCACCTTCATCCAAATGAGCGTTGGCTCTGGAATGCCTTTGGGCGGCCCACACTCCAGCAGAGCTGTCTCGCCTTTGGCCACTCGCGTGTCTTTGGGCTCCACGCGAAAATCGTCGCGCAAAACTGGTGAACAACGAAAAAAAAATAAAAATAAAATAAAGGCAAAATAGTCAGTAACAAAGCCTCGCGTGTGGGCAGACCAGTCTATGGACTGGAGAACTGGAGGACTGGGACTGAAGTGGAGTGGAGTAACATGGACTTACCAGCTATCTGGAGCGAGGCATGACGGCTAACGGCCTGGCCCACTCGGTTCTTGGCCACGCACCAGTACTCGCCGCCGTCCTGCTCCTTCTTGCCCTGCATCGTCCGGTAGAAGAAGAGTGCACCGTCCTTGAACTGGACACGATGTGACTTCTTCTCGTTGGTGCTAACGGGTTCGCCATCCTGAAAAGCAGAGTAAGAAAGTGAGAAAAGTGAGTTGAGATTTAAAGGTTTAAGTTATTGGTGTGTCCCTACACTTGAGGGAAAATCTTATACGAATTTAAATAAATTTTTTATTTTATATAAGAAAAAGTTTAGGAAATATAAGAATTTCTGTTGTTAATGGGAATGAAAAACTATTAAGACATTTATAATAATATTAATATAAGAGAATTATTACTGATAGTCTTGGCTATTTCCAATCTACCATCTCCAAAATAAATTGAGAATTTTGGCGCTATTGTATCTGAACTATAACTATAGGAAAACTATCATAATTACAACTTGAAAAAAGTCCTCTATATTTATATATTCTAAAAATGTTAATAGAATATCAAAAAGTTAGCAAATAAACAAAAATCTGGCTGTCTGAAAATGATATAAATAAATTTTTTGCCCTCGGGGTTACACAGATTAAGAATTGGAAATCTGCAAAACAAACCATGAAATTCATAAATAATATTTTGATAATAAATTATTCCCAATGGATGTTATTTTTGATTTATAGAATTCTTAATGACGCCATGGTATTTCTAGAAGGAAATCTTTACATTTAACTTCTTAAGTTTCATATTGAAAAATTAAATTAAATAGATTTTTTAAATATTTTTATCTGTGTACCTTAAACCACTCGATGGTGGGCTCTGGCTTGCCCTCCACTTTGCAATTGAGTGTGGCTGGCTCATTTTTCTTCACCACCAGATCCGTGGGATGCTCGATGATGCGTGGCGATTGGTACTGGCCTGCAAGGAGGAGGATTTATATCAGGATACATGGCATGGCGATGACAGGGGATATCCGGATGGGCTTGGTAGTTTACCTCTGACTGCTGGCAGCGCCACCAGGAGGCCAAGGAGCAGCGGCAGAAGCAGCATCCTGCTCCCCCGGCTGCTCGGACAAGGGTTAATAGTAGTAGCTGTGCTAGTCGTGCTCCAGGCGATGGCGATGGCGATGCTATGAAGATCGGGATGCATAGGAGGAGGTGCTAGCTGGCGACTGGTGACTCTACAGCTGATTATTCAGAAGATGGTGCAATGGAGCGACGATCATTGTAGCGTTTTGTGGATCCTACGATTGATGGTGGCAATATGAGTTAGCGAAATGTTGTGGGCAGCTGTTAGGATAATGGCAAGGCGTGGCCTTTCGTTTTTATATTTTATTTTATTATTATTTTTTTTTTTTGGTACTCAAGGGGTTTATGTGTGGCGTTATGTGCTTTTTATCTGTCCAAAATTCCAAATTATTTCTCGACTGCTCCACTTACGCCGCCTGCATTTCCATGTGATAAGCACATACACACATAACACACGCGGTCACCGCACACTCCTCAGTCAGTCACTCACACCCACGTACAGTGTGCACTCGATGCAGGGAAATTAAAGTGTATGTCTTGTAAGTAAGCGGAGTGAAGAGCTTTAAGTTATAGATAGATACTCTATTGAAATTGAATCGTTTAATTATTTTTACTGAACCTCAAGATACAGATAAAGATAAAAGAAATATTCTGAAATATTCTATGTTGTCTTGGAAAAGTATAATAAACTTAAAGCTATCAACAAATCCCGAGTTCATAGAAAAACGGAAAGGTAAAACGTCAACCCTACACTAAAAATCTTTAAACTAAAATAAAGGAAATTTTAAAAGGATATCAATCAATTTTAGACAAAAAATAAAGTATTTTTACCTATTTTTTTCCTATATCTTACACTCTTAAAGTTGTAATCTCTAAATATACCCACTTATCCACTTTCACAACGACTCCTTCGACAGCTTGTTCACATCACCGAGAGTTCACTGTATATGTCTATGCTGGTTTTCCATTAATTTTATTTCTGTATTTATCTCTCTTTGTGTGTTTATCTGCCATTCGATGGCGGCGAGCCCCGAAAATTTACAATCCAAATTCTGATTTGGAGTTTGATTTCACGATGATGTTCTCACACTTTCTTTATAACGTTTTTATTTTTATTTTTCCATTCAACTCTACCGTTAAAAAATGGTTTTATTGCGCTTTTTTAGTTTTTATTAATCAGCCGCGCAGTGTAAGTTTTGTTGGTATTTACTCGTCGATTGCTCGCTTTTCGGGGTTGTTTTCTGAGGCAGCAGCAGCAGCAGCAGCAGCTCTCGCGCACATTTTCCACATTTCCCGAACGAATTTTCTTTTTGGTAATTTTACAAGAACAAGAACTCGCCGACCCTCTCGCTCGCACTCCCACACCCCAAACTCGCGCCTTCCCACTCTCTCCTGCCAGCCGTTCCTCGGCTTTCCCCCTCGTTCCGCTTGTTGTTGTATCTATAACAGTGTGTTGTATCTATAACTCCTCCGCGTTGTAATATTTTACATCTCGACAGCAGCTGCACTTTACGCACACACATATCCCCAATTTTGGGGCTTATTTGGGGGTTTTAGATTCACGTTTCGATCACTTATATCCTTGATGCAATGCACTTACTTTTATTTAGAAAATTAATTATTTTCCGTGCAATTGATGTGAAAACTCGCAATTGGATTGTATCTGGAAGTCGGAGAGCGCAATGAAACAACCGGAACTGGAGTGCAGGGCGCAGCGGAACGATATGGAAGAACGGGACAGTGTTGCCCACTATAGGTCTGCGATTATAGCAGAGTCAGACATAATCGCTAAATTTCTTAATTAATTCAGAAATTAAATAAGTTTTTTTATATTTTGTACAAAATTAAATGAATAAAAAGTAAAAGAAATAAATTTGTATAATTTTAGATTTATTATTATAATAGTGTAATGACTTCTAGTTAATTTTTATTGTGGGCTGGACTCTTTACTTCTTGATACTGTTCAGACGAATCATCCTTTTTCTATATCTTATAATTTAAGCTGTATTTTCTTTAGTGATTTTTTTTTAAGTATCTGGAAATATCTTAGCTTCAGCCACTTAAATCTTTAAAAAAATTGACGTTAAAATAGCTAAACTGGCTCTGCTGCGGAATGATATGAAATGGAATACTATAACACATCAAAAACCACCTTAGTTTATTGATCTGGCAACACTACTTAACCGTTATACCGTTGTGTGTGGTTCTTAACTTTAATTGAAATTTAAATTTATTTTTTTGTTTATTTTAATAAAATGTTTGTAATAATTTTATTACTTTTAATTTATTCTTTAATAAAATAATATTATTTTCTTCTTTATATTATATTTCTCAAAAATATAATGAATTTAAATTGAAAATATAATTATTTTTTTATAGTTAATACTTTATCAATTTTCCCGGCACCCTTTTCACTCAATCCTGGCCAGCTCCACTCTGCCCCTGAGCAAGTTCCTCGAACGCACCACATTCGTGAAATTAGCCTCAAAGGCTGGCACTCGGCTGCGTCCTGAATGGAGATGGAATGTGGGCGGTGTGGGGGCCTGAGGACGACGACCTGTGGGCAGGGCGCTCCTCACCTGCTTGGGCTGAAGCTGCAGGCGCGACACCCGGTCCACGGACATGCTCTTGGGTCGCCGGGCCAGGTATTGGTGAATGTGGCTGTTGGAGCCATTGGCGATATTCAGATTCACCAGATAATCCTGCAGCTGAGCCTTCAGTTGGGCATTCTCTGCCTCCAGGCGACGCTTTTGCTGCTTCAGGCAGGCCACATCCACGGCCACGTTGTTGACCCGCCGCCAGAAGGTGTCCATTTGAGGCACCACACCGACCTCGTCCTGGGAAAAGATGGATTTTATTAATGGGTAAATAAAAAGAGAACCCTTAACCATTACCTTCAGGAGATCTGTAGCCAGATCAGTTGATACGCCAGCCTCTTGATCCTCCACCTCACGTATCTCTATAATCTCCCGTGAAATCTCCGGCAGCTGGAACATCCGCTCGCGCTCTGTTTCCATCTTGGCACAAACGGCACAGAGCTGCATCAGTATCTCCCCCTTGCCCACCGTCTCCTGGAGCAACTCCAGGGCATTGTAACTCTCCACGGACATCAGCTTGAAGGACTGATGATCTCGGGCCACTTCATCCTCCACGCAGGTGCGCAGCTCCCGGAGTCTTTCCGTAAGCTGCTGTTTGATGGACTGCCGCTGCTCCACTTGACCCTGTTGCTTGATATAGAACTCTTCGGAGACTAGACGCAAATTTGCCAATTGGTCCACCAAATGCTCGATTTCATGCGTTTGCTGGCTGATCTGTAGGGCAGCCTCCTCATCCCGCTGCTTGAGATCCACATACTCCGAGTAGAAACCCTCGATGTGCTGGCAATAGCCAGCAAGCACGGCTTGATACTCCTGCCACAGTTTCTCCAGCCTGGCCTCTCCCCTAGAGGTGATCTGTTCCAGCTGCAGTTGCATCTGTGGGAGGGAAAAATAATTAAATTAAATATGGAATTAAGAATTGAGACACGCGATTTCCCAACGAGGATTGATGGTTGACTTGTGGAGCATTGTGTGTCAATCAGATGGTAATTTCGGTTGTCACTCTCAACCACTATAAATGGCGATGGGTTAGCTGCTTTCCCAATCAGTCGCCGAGATGCGTTTGCTAATCTTGCTGGTCATCTGCCTTAGCATCTGCTCCCACACCATTTCCAGTCTAAAATGCAGATCGCAGGAGGGCCTGGGTGAGGCGGAGCTGAAGCGAACCGTTCGAAACTGCATGCGGCGTCAGGATGACAACGAGGATCGAGGACGAGGACAGACAGGCAGGCAAGGTGGTAATGGACATGTCTATGATTTTGGACGCAATCAGGATGAGGATCAAGAGGAAGATCGGGATAGAAATCAGGGAGGCCGCGGTGGCTATGGCAACCGGTGGCAGCGAAGCCTGAGTCGTCAGCAGGAGGGCAGAAACAACACTGGAGGGGGAGATGGAGGTCAGTGTGTGGCCCAGTGCTTTTTCGAGGAGATGAATATGGTAGGTGTTTACTTATCGCTAATTCTTCCTTGGATTTGATGGTAATTTCCAGACTTTCACAATAAATATTCCCAATTTCTCCAACCTCTTTCAGGTGGACGGCAATGGAATGCCCGATCGACGCAAGGTGAGCTACATGCTGACCAAGGATCTGCGCGACCGGGAGCTCCGCAACTTCTTCACGGAGACAGTACAGCAATGCTTTCGGTATCTGGACAACGTCAGTCGGAGCAGGCAGAACAAGTGCGCCGTCTCCCGGGAGCTGGTCAAGTGCATGTCGGAGTACGCCAAGGCGCAGTGCGAGGATTGGCAGGAGCATGGCAACATGATCTTCACCTAGTTCCCCAACCTCCCCCCCAACACTTACCCCACTCTTTAAGTCCTCGCAGCGGTCCAGAAAGCGTTCGTGGTTGTCCCGGATCCCGCCGTCGGTCGTCTCCTCCAGCTGATAGAAGACGCACTCGAGCTGCTGCTGCTTCTGGGCGTGCATGTCCTTGAAGCCGGCAGAGTCCTGCTCCCACTCGCTCAGCACCGCCTGTTTGTCGTCCTCGTAGATGCGTCGAAAGAACTCGATGCGTTCACGATGGGTGTCTTAATTTTAATAAGGATTTTTTTAGAACAGAATAGGTTTTTAGTTATTAAGGTGTTTGCTTTTATCATTTCTTTTATTAACAATAAACCCACCAACAATTTTCGTAATATTTTCCATATGCGATTGCTGCAGATTGGCGTACATATCCTCAGTGGATTCTATATGAGCAATCAATCGATGAATAACCTGGTCCTTGCGTTTTAGGGCCTCCTGGAAGAAGGACTCCACATCGACAATTTCACGACGAAGCTCTTGGATTTTAACCTGACGCAAAATGCTGCGCCACTCCTGGTTGATCTTGGCCATGTTCAATCGTCCAAAGGCATCCTCCCTTTTCAGTTTATTCTATTTCGAGTGATGCCTTAAGTGATTTTCATTATAATCTATTCTGAAAACTGTAATGGATACCTTCATGTACATGGAAATGAGCTGCATTTTGCGGCGTCGCGTCTCCTCCTCTTGATCGGCCCTCATCTGCAGATATCGGGCACGCTCCTCCTCAGACATTTTGGCCAACTTGTTGCCTTTACCTTTACCCTTTTTACCCATCTTGCTGCTGCTGGTGCTTTTTCCCCTTTTACGTTAAATCAGCTTATCAAATTTCAAAGGCCAATCTCAGACTAATTAAGCGAACGAAAGCCGCGCCTCGGAAAATAAATAACGATTTGATTGCCGGCGTTACCATGACGCGAGTTTCAGTTGCCTGGCCGTTGCCAGGTTTGTTGTCACAATAATGGAAGCGAATTAAATTAATGCGGAACATTGCAAAATGCCATTAGGAGGGGACTGTGTCCATCAAAGGGGAACCATTTGGCTGTCATATAAAATGAGGGGACACTCGCTGAAAAGCTGTCAACAAGATGAGGACTGGCTTTGTGATTCTCTGTGTGATTCTGTCGCAGTTATTGGTGTGTATTTTGAGAGCTTAATGTTCTATTTATAAAGAAAGACAGGAAAATAACCACGGAAACACCTATAAAGAACTAGAATTATTAAAAATCCTTGCTTTTGTCTCCTCTTTCCTTATAAAAATTTATTTATTCAATTTATTTTCTATCTTTTAGTATAGCATTTTAGCTATTCGCATCCAGTGCCGGCACACGGAGCGGATACATGAGGAGAACATCCACCATTGCTGCCAGCATCCCGATGGGCATAATGATGTGACCGAATTGTGCGCCAAACAAACCAATTTCTCTTTGCCAAATCCCAACGAGGAGGCCTTTGTTGATGTGACATTGGACCAGGCCATGGAGGGCACTTGCTGGGCCAAATGTGTCTTTGATCATTACAATCTGATGGAGAATGGCACCTTGGATATGGTTAAAGTCAGGTCTTACTACAAGAGATACCACAGGACGGACCCGGAGTATGAAACAGAAATGCTGAATGCTTACTCGAAATGTCATTCAAGGAGTGAGTAATTCAATTTTCTTAATTTAAAATCTTCATTTTACATTTTTTATTATTAGGCGAAACAGCCACCGAGCAGTTCCTTTCGATGCCAATTGTAAGGGCCATTGGTACTTCCAAATTCTGCAAGCCCACGTCCAGCATTATTATGTCCTGTGTGATCTATAACTTCTTCCATAATTGCCCAAAGAATCGCTGGTCCAATACCACCGAATGCCAGGAAACATTGGCCTTTGCCAAGAAGTGCAAGGATGTGCTAACCATCATGTAAAAATTATAAAGAAAATTTAATAAATAAAAGCGAATTATAAAAAGAGATGAAAGTTTGGGGTTATCTCCTGTTTCATCATCAACTTACTAAAAATATATATTTCTTTAAGGTTGTTATAAGTAAAGAAAAGCTGAAAGCAGCTATAAGATTTTTAAAGCATTTAACAAATTCATTTTTATATATCCTTTTTGTCATTTTTATTTTTTATTGCACAAAATTCAAAATAATTATAATTCCCTACTTTTTCACTTGTCAATAAATCCATAAAAAGTATATTGAAATCATTTTTATTGCAAATCCCTTTAAAGTAAAACCTAAAGAGTTGCCAGCGAATCCTGGCACTTCTTGCTAAAGGCCAGAGTATCCTCGCACTCCTTGGTTTTGGACCAACGATCTGCTGGACAGTTGTGGAAGAATTGACGAATCACGCAGGCCAGAACCACACTGGACTTGGGCTCACAAAAGTGCTGGGACATCTGCTTGAACAAAGGCTTCGACAGGAACTTGGAGGTATTTTCCTCGCCTGCAAAAAACATAAAAATGGCTAACAAAATATATAAAATGGTATCAATAACTTGCACTCACTTTTGCCATGACAGTGATCAAAGGCATTAATCATTTCCTTGGCATATTCCGGATCATCGACAAATTTATCCTTGAAATATTTCTTAACAGCTTCCATGTCCAGATTGTTGTCCTTCATCAGATTAAGTTTGCCAAAGACACACTTGCCAAAGCAGGTGCCACGAATGGCCCGATCTGCGGTGATGTCCACCAAAGCCTCCTCGTTATGATTGGGCAGCATAAAGTCCGTTTCCTTGGCACAGCTCTCGATGATGTCATTGTGGCCTTCGGGATGCTTGCAGCAATAGTGGATATGCTCCTCATTAATGGCCTCCGGATTTTCACAGTCAATCTTAATGCCGCTAGTGAACTTAAAATATATATTTGCGTATTTAATAAATATTATATAGGTTTTTAATGTAGAGTCTTACCCATATCAAGCAGGCAAAACTTGCTAGAATTATGAACTTCATGACTTTGCTGCCGCTGCTGCTGCTTGCTCCTACAAAATCAGCTAAAACTAACACCTTTTATAGTGTCCAGATAAATCAGTAATTTGTTAGCAGGAAATTGTTGCCAATTTGCTAAATGTCAAGTCATCAAACTCTTTAAATTTTATAATATATTTGTACCTTTTTCCGCTCATTGCACTTCGGGCATTACAACTGCCATTTGTTACATTTAATTAAGCAATCCAATTTATGCAAATAATGAGGTCAGCATGATGATGTTATAAATGTTTGTGACCATTGTAAATTACAGCCATTCGTTTAGCGATGGTCAAACATAGTTGTTATTGGCTAACCTTGATCCTGGTTGTAATTTCAGGGGCACAGGATCCTGAGGAAAGCACCGGCACAGCGGCTAGTTCTGGCGGGGAGTTGACCGAGGAAACGTGTGGCAAGAATGTGAGAGGGTCTTAAGGGAAAGTAATAAATATATTTTAAATTTTAAAATTTAATTTCCAATCCAGCGAGATGGCTGCTGTTCTGAGCTTTATGTTGGCAACGAGGAAGAGCTAACAAAATGTTTCGTCATACATTCCCCCAAGTTGCCCATGGATGGAGACACAGACGTTGGCAAAACCCTGCGCTTTCTTTCGGTATGGAAATTAAATTCTAATTAAATTATTAAAGAAATTCCCTTCTCAGTGCTTTGTGGAGTGTCTGTATAAGCAGAAGAAATACATCGGCAAGAGCGACACTATTAACATGAAAATGGTTAAACTCGATGCGGAAAAGATGTATGAGAATCGGCCCAAGGAAAAGGATTATCATATTGCCATGTACGATTTCTGTCGCAAAGATGCTGTGGATATCTATAACCTCTTAAAGGCCAGTCCCGGGGCCAAGGTGCTCCTGAAGGGCGCCTGTCGTCCCTACCTATTGATGGTGTTTATGTGCATGAGCGATTATCACCAGAAGCACGAGTGTCCCTACTTCAAATGGGAGGGCACCACCAAGGCGGGCACAAAGCAACAATGCGAGGATGCCAAGGCCAAGTGTTATGCTATAGATGGAATAACTTTATAAAATAAACCCAAATTCTTTTGCTCAAATCCAAGCAGTCAGTAAATTGAAATTTGAAAACATTTTCCGGCTTCAATTACAATATGTTTTCTTGCAATGTTTCAATGACACTCTTTTCACACAATATAAATAAATAAATAAATAACACAATGACTTTCGAAGTGTTTTTCGCCAAAGTCGAGGACCTGGAAGATATTAACAAGTTGATATGGTCGCCCGGCGTCAAGTGGTTCGGCAATATCCGGCCAAAGTATCGCGGCAAGAAGTCTCTGTTTCAAACCTATCAAACTCACAGGCTGCTGGCTCGTAGCAAGGCCACCTCCGATTTGGTGGGTTACGCCGAGTTTCGCAATTATCCCGCCGTCAGTGCTATGCCCTCTGAATGCTGGATGGAGTGGATGTCCACAAGATACTGGTATCCCACGAAACACAGAGTCTTGATATGGAATAGTTGTTAATTCACCTTCCGCTTTGCAGTTTAACCTTTGCCATTAGCTGGTTGAACGCTTTGTTCTGTAACTTTTGCATCTACAAGGTTGACTATCCTTGTGTGGTTGCTGAGATGATAAAGGAAGTATTCTACCGGGAGAATAGGGTTTGGTATGTAATTACCGTAAGGACGCCCAATGTACGACAACCCTCTCACTTTGATGAGAGCTTCGAAGAACTGGGGGAACTATCAAAGATCATCTATCCGCGGGAGTATTGTGTGGAGAAAAACGACAATACGCAATCGCTGTACATTGTGGATCGCTTTGAACGTATGCCACAGATCACATATCGAAAGGCGCTGTAAGTTTCAGTGAAAGATTCCTATTTTAAGGATATTTTTTTCATTCATGTCCACGTATATCCACCAGAGCTGAGGATAACGATGACATTATTGCCATCCAAGAGGTCGACACGCCTGAGTTGCGCCAGGAATTGGGTGACTATTATATAGCAGAAGTGATATTGAATCAGGAGCCAGGTGCGGAGAAGAATCTCCTTGTTGTAGGCGAGATGAGCAACGAGAGCGAGGAGACTGAGATTTCTGTCTTTATGTGGCTATCCACGGACATTGACATTCGGTTCTATGTGCAGAATTATGAGGTCGGAACCTTTGGTAATCTGGTAAAGGGCATCGATGGGTCTACCTTTAACTACGAAGAGCTGACTGTGTAGTGAGTGTGGGTCCTTAAGTGGCTAAATAACATATATCTTAAGTCGATATAATGTATATTATGCAGTTCAGTGAACCGCAGGGCGCCGGCCAGCATGTTCACGGCGGATGCCCTCACCGATTTGCAGAATATGACAATTCTGGGTGGTTTCCAGCAGGCTGGTAGTAGCGCGAGGTAGGTTTTGAATAGTTGAAAATGAAGAAGATCCTTTTCGATTTTCGTTTCTCTTTTGACAGCGTGGCCAGTGTGGGCAAAATACGGATTACCTCCATTCAAGGCCAAATTCAGGATCATATAGAGGATGCCGAAAAAAATAAATATTATATGCGCGAAGCCCTGCATTCAAAGTTCAAGTACATCATTGATAGTGAGATCTGCTAATAGATTTCAAAAAAGAGATATTTTCGCTAAATTTCTCCCTCACACCCAGAGCTCAGCAGTGGCGAGTATTATATGCGAAACGAGTCAAACCGTATCACCTTTTGTTACCCCACCGAACCGTGTCCTTCCGGTGGGAAGGGCTTTCAGCCGGTCTCGAACGTCTTCCTACTCAAGTCCATTGTGGCGCGAGAGGGTTTTCCTTTACCCTGTCTCTTTAACTGTCTGGTGGCCATATTCTGCGCTTATCCGGACAAGGACTATTGCTTGATGTTAGTGAAGAAGAAGGACAGGAATATCAAAAGTCACATCGAAGTCCTGACATACTTTGTGGTAAGGTAAATCCCAAAGTCGAACTTCTTTTGAATTCAATAATTTCTTTGAGTTTAGCCTGTGATTGCACGGCCCACTAGTTTACTCGACATGGAGGAAGTGTTCATCACCCATCGCAGTACAATTTTCGGAGAGATCAGCATATACGAGATGACGGAGAAGGATATGCAGGTGGTGCTCGACCTGGCTTTGGGTAGTCTGCCGGATAAGACGAGTTCAGTATCGACTTCCTCTGAGGGTGTCTCCTACTGTTCCATGGTCAACGAGCGGGCGGAGCTGGAGCACGAGCTGCGCGTTCTCGAGAATATTATGATGGATGTGCTGGAGAATAAGTTTAGCGAGTTTTCGGTATTTACCATTCGATGCGGGAACTCAACGAAATCCATTGAGCATAATACGCCCATTGGGTACGTAGTGCTTAGGCAGTTCCACAATCATTCCAAGCTTTTCGATCACTATCACCTGCACCGCCAAGAGAATCATCTGGATCATGTGAGGGCTGAGATTATATCGTTGCGCCTCCATCCACTCTTCTTAATCAGCTCCGCACAGATCTTTCGAGATCTGGCCAGGAAGACGAACTTTTTCGACTTTTATTTCATCTCTTCGTTTCATGTAAGTTTCGAAGGGGTTTTAACTATTAAAAAATTGAGCATTTCCGTGGCAGGAAAGCAAGTTTGGTAATGACCTAAAGAAAATGATGATGGTCCTGGAGCCACGGCCCATTAAGAAGGCTCCTGTGGAATTCCAGGTCATTAAAGAAGTCCAGGGATGTACGAACGATCAGTTTAATCTTCCCAAGACGAATTTCGCCCAAGATTACCTGATTGTCTATCGGCACAGACTCATGCCGAACAAATGGTTTACCAGCAGCAGAAAACTAGTCATTATTGGCTTTACCGCCATGACCAAGGCCTTCCTCCGGCTACTCATATTCCAGTGGAACACCAAGAAGTGAGCTTAAGATGAGACTTTATCATATTCCAAACTTTTAAACTCTAAACTCTAAACGTAGCTTCAGCAATCAAAGCAACTACACCTGCCTAAGCTGGCCAGATGTTACGGTTATCTGCAATCCGGGAGTTATGGAAGCGGAGTATGACAATCTGTTCGTGTGTCCCTATTGTGGCGACCGCCGTGATTGCTATTTGTCATACCAGAATGTTCCCTGCTACATTCGGGACAGTTGTTGGCGCATGGATATGCGATATTGGGTTCACTTTGTTCCCGGCAAGGTGCAGTTCATCAACAGGTGGGAATTTTAATGAATTTTATTTAATTTTGTTATAATTTTTGTACACAAACTGCACAAACAGTGAAAAGAAGTTTGTGAAGGCGAATGCCTGCGAGATTTACTATGATTCCTTGCTGTTAATGTGCGCCCGAAAGTTCGTCTTAAAGGTTCCAAGCACCGAGATGGTCATCTCTTGCCCTTGCAACTTTGTGGAGTTAAATAGTCGCCTGAATAAGCTGCTGCTCTTTTACAAGATACGGACTCTGCTGAAGGACATTCCGTACACCTATCGCATTGTGGTTTATGGAAACAATTTGTCCACCTTCGAGTGCGTCTCGTTTCTGATTAAACACGGCGTAGATGACTCTCGGATAATATTTATACAGCCGCATCGATCCACTGGCAGCGAGCACGAGGCTAAGCTTAAGAATCCATACTGGGACAATAATGTGCAGGCCATTCTGAATGACATACTAACGGACAGCGGCGTAGTGATCATGGAGGATTACAATTTTGATCACTGGGTCCTAAATGAGTCCGGTGATTTTATTATGGAGTTGGTCTTCCAGCATTTTCCCCGCCGCCATCTGGTGACCTATGATTGCGATCTCTTCATCTCCTTCGAGGAGGGTTACATGAATCCATCGCACAAGCAATGTAAGTCCATTTATTCTTTCTTTATTTATTTATATATTTTTATTTTTATTCTGCTTTAGGGATGGAAAAGGCGGACATTGACCTGCAGGGCGATAATATCATGGTAAACGAACGCTTCCAGACCAACGATCCTAATATCTATGCGGCTGGCAACTACATCAAGTTGCGGCGGGAATGCAACTATCAATACAAATACGTTAGTGAGCTAGAGGTTGCCCAGAAGGTGAGGTTCCTCCACAGTTCCTATCATCTGCATATTTTCCCTGATCCATGATTTGCAGCTTTTACATCATCTGGGAATTGCACCGAAACGCAAATATGAGGATCGATTCTCGCAGCCAGCTTTCTTTCAGGCCGGCCTACCACTCGACTACTTCATCACGAAGATTACCTTGCCAAGGAGATTTCTCAGCTGTCAAATTTTAACTTATGCCTGGAGTAGGACCACATACAGGGATCACACCTTCGTTCGAGTGGGTCTTTCGCCGTCTATGGTAGTGGATGAGATTGTGGTGGTCACGAAAAAGGTTTGTTTATGCCGTTTGAGAATTAATATTCAACAGAATTCCCTTTTTGTTTTTGTTTATGCCTTCCAGAAGTGTTACCTGGACTTCCTTCAGCATTTTGTTGGCAAGCACGAGTTGCTTTTAAATAATCTAAAGGCTCGCTTTGAGGCCAATACAATTCATGATTTTCTGAAATTTTTTCAACAAGGTTGGACTGAATTGATAATGCACGAGGGCTTTGAGGAGTTGCAGGCGGAAAATAGAAGCATACTTAAAACTATGGCAGTGGCCGCACAAAGTGTGGGTGTTTACAAAAACATATTTTGTTGCTTATTAATCTATAACACCATTCGATCCATAGAAAAATGTGAATCGTGGTCCCTTTCAAGATGTGACCGATCATGACTTTTACATGCTAAATAAACGCTACATCGAGCAGAAGTTGCTAAACTTCCTGAGAGACAATAGGGCGGATTTCAAGCACAAGTTCGCTCTACCCGAGGATTTCATCACAATGCAACCGTTTTCATGGAATCGCGAAGTGGAAGAGTCAGAGCCGTCTTCGGATCCCTCAGCGAGATCTCCGGATAGGTCAGAGGATTAATTTTAAAACAACAATCAAAGCAGTCGACTTTCATGTGTAGTTTTCTCTCAACTCAAATACACAAATCTCATTTTTTATGTAAAACAAGTTAAAAAACAAAAACAAAAAAATAATGGCAACCACGGATAAAAATATTGTCATTCATGTAGCTGGAATTCAGGATGTCAAGCGCATGGAGGATCTCTATGCGGTCAAGGACACATGGCACTTTGGTTTTAAGGATACGCCGCCACTTGACACATTATTCTGCAAAAGTCATGCATACCGCTTTCTTCTCTACAACGAAAAGGAGTTTCACAAACTTCTGGGCTTCGGCACATTCAGCTTTCATCCAGATATCCCAGTGCTGGTCAATGATATGTGGCTGCACTGGCTTAATAGTCGCTTCTGGTAGGTTATAATTATCGCTTAAAGCACCTTCCTTCTTAACAAAGTTTCTCCTCTCTGCAAAAAAAAAGCTTAGACTTTTCGATGTCGCTGATTAACACGATATTCTTCAATTTCTTTATCTGCAAAAATAACCAACCTTCGATTATCAAGATGATCATCCTGGAGATCTTTTACAGCGAGCACAAGGTTAACTATATGATCGTCGTGAGGCCGCCGGATTTGTCATCTTCAAAATACGATGAAGTCGAGGCGTTTGGTAAATGTTATTTTCCCAAGAGCTCGACTGTCGGTGAGATGGCGACTGCACCCTCGATCATTGTGATCAATAGGCAGGACGTCATGCCAGTACTCACATTTCGCAAAGCCCTGTTAGTTTTTAAACTCGAAATTTTATGTATTGTACAAACTAAGTAATATTTTGTTTAATGACAGACCAGAGGATAACGATGATATCGTGGAGATGATTGATTCCGAGGACCCTCATCTTCGAAAAGAACATGGAGATTTCTATATTGCTGAGCACCTGTTAGAGATGGAAGGCTCAAAGGAGGGAAAAAAGGGCACTGAACTGATTATCATTGCTGAGGTGGGTCTATTGCATTTATCATTAATAAAATAAAATAAAATCGTATTAATAAAACCGCCTTGCAGTTTGAAGAAGAGGTCTCCCAAGGCGTCAAGGGAGCTGGACTTATGTGGTTGTCGGACTCTGTGGATGTGGAAAAGCTGGCCATAAGCTTTCACTTGGAGCGATTGGGTAATCTGGTCAAATATACGCCAGGTGTTAAGCATGGACGTTTTGAATACGATGTAGTGTAAGTTCGTGTTTATTTTAGGGGGTAATTCAAATTTATATTATTTTGCTATATCGTTCAGTTCTACGGAACATATAGCAGCGAAGGCCCTATTCACTACAGCAAGAATGAACCAGAGGTACCGTGAACTGCTGATGGACTCCGTGCTGCCTGTAAAGGAAAAGGATCCAAAGAAATTACTTTTTGCCAAGTATAAACAAATCTACGATGGTAAGTCTGGGAACACTGGGAAATTTTGTTTTGTTTTTAATTAAATCAATGCTGTTTGTGCAGAACTCCACACTGCAAAGTACTATTACAATGCATACAAGGATAGACTGATAATCTCCTTCGACTTGCCAGAGGGAGGTAAGTTACCTAGCGATGATCAGGGCGAGTGCTTGGCCCAGGTGTCCAATGCCTTTATGCTCAAGATGTTTCAGTTGCACGCTCTCGTGCGACCGGAGTACACCTTCTATTCGCTGTCAGCCATGTTCGGCGCCTTTCCGGATCTTGATTACTGTGTGACAACGATGGAGAACACCGTGGCCATGACTGCTGGTCAGCAGGAATTGCTTAGGTTCTTTCTGGTGAGTTCGATTACAATTGCTCTAGGAATTGGCACTGATGATTGATTCTAACAATTTTAGCCCACTTACTTTCGCCCGAATTGTATGATGGAAGAGAACATATTCATTGCCAATCGCTGCACAGTTTTTGGCGAAATCCGGGTACTCCGTATGCAGAGAGATGAGGTTAATGAAGTCAAGAATATTATCGCATCGCAATCCCCTAATAGATACACCGCCATTCCCGATATCGAGGAGGAGGAAGATCTCGGTCTGGACAACTATACAGAAGAAGTCCTGCAACTTTTTAAACAGATCTTTGATGATATTTGTGACAAGAGTGACAGTGAATTTAGCTGTTTTACCATTCGCTGTGGTCAATCGAAAGTTCTTTCGGAATGTACAATGGTGGGATTCATTGTAGTGAGGTAGGTTTTTGAAACCTTTTCTTCTTCAACTCAAGCGATCTGACCTGCAGACCCTTTCTGGGCTATGAGGATTTGACCAGGCTATTTATGCTGCCCCGGGATCAGTTCAATCTAACCCACAATCGAGGAGAGGTACTCATCTTCAAGCTGCATCCCTTCTTTCAAATGTGGAGCAGTTCCGTCTTTCGGGCAGTGGCCTTGTACGAAGATTACCAGGAACTCTATTACATCAATTACTTTAATGTGTGTGAAGGGGGTTGGGGATTGGGTCTTTCGAGGGGAAATTAATTGAAGATCTCTTGTTTTTCAGGGTATCTCTTTGCCCAATGACCTCATGTACAAAATGATGCCCTTGGAGCCGCAACGTATGAAAAAGAATAATTTCACCAAGGCCCTTTATCGGAGGCGATCCTCTCAGTTGATAAACCTGCATGGCGCCGAGAAGGCCACCACTCGCCTCCGTGCCTTCTGTTACAATCTGATGCCCACCATGCATCTGGGGGGCCAGCAGTCTCTGTTGATTGTGGGTTTCTCTGAGATTGCTCGTTCTTTTATTCGCATAATTATCTTTGCCTGGAACTCTAAAGAGTGAGAAAATATAATAATAATGATAATATAATAATATATAATATTTCCTTTTTAGCTTGTACAAGTTTATAAAGTTTAACTGCTTGCCCATGTTGGATCTCACGATAGTGGTGCCGCAAGGTGTTGTGGAGGCGGCTTACGATTGCGAATTCCGGTGTGCTTACTGTGGCGATGGCAGGAACTGTTATGTGAACACCGGCAACGATCATCCCTTTGCCAGGGATACCACACAGCGCATGGACATGAGGCACTGGGTTCGCTTTGTTCCCGGAAAACTGAAGAAAATCGATAGGTGAGTGAATAGAAAGAAAAATAGGATACAGATCACTACTCACCAATCCTTTAATTACCGACAGACATAACCAAATTGTTGATCTGCACAACGGCTGTAGTATTCACTACGAAAAACTCCTTCTTATGGATGACACGAAGTTTGGGTTTGAGGATAACCAGTTTGAAGGTGGTACGCCACCACCCAACTATGTGGTCAACAATTATCGTCTGGACCGTATTATCTTTTATCACAAATTACGGGAAATTGTTCAATCATCGACAACTACGACAATCGTCCACAAAATAATCGTATACGGATACGGGATAGCTGCCTATGAGTGTCTGCACTTTTTGGTCACCCACGGCTTCCCGGGCACGAATATTATTTATGTGCAGCCTCACATGACGGTTGGACCCGAAGATCAGGGTAATCCCTGTGAAGATAACCAACTGGATCCCATTATACTGGAAATGATCGCCGATCTGGGCATGACGATATACTTATCGACAAACTTCTCGGGATTCATCTGTAACGAGTCAGATCACTCCATCCAACAGGTGGAGTTTACAACGTTTCCGCGTAAAGAGAGTATTATTCTGGACTGCAGTCTATTTGTCAACTACAACATTAATCACATGTCCACATCTTTGGAGAACAGTGAGTGTGGTAAATTGCATAACAACTGAGTTTTCTGACTTTACTCCCCCGCCACAGTTCTTTTCGATGCAGAAATAGAAACCTTGGACAGGAATATTGTGGTCAATACACGTTTCTGCACGTCTGATCCCAACATCTATGCCGCAGGCAAAAATATAAACATAATACCCTTGCCCAACTATCAGTTCACCAATACCAGTCCACAGGAGTTTGCCGAGAAGGTTGGTTGTTGTCTTTTTGAGGATTGAAAATCTGAATTTCAATTCCAATTCCAATCTCATTTTCAGCTGGCCTTCGAGCTGGGCATGCTGAAGATAGTGATGCAGCAGCGCTTCATAAAGCCTTACATGTTTACAGGCGTGCTGCCCATGGGTTATCACATCGTCAAGATCATTTTACCCAAACCGCTGCTCATTGGCCAGCTTCCTGTGGATTTTACCGAAAATATGACTACCTACGAGGATGGAGATTTTGTGCGTGTTCGACTCAACTTAAAGATGATTGTCACGGAGATTGTGTGCGTCACCAAAAAGGTTTGAATATCAAAAAAAAAAAATAATAATAAAATAAAATATATAATTTCTTTCCACATTTCAGGAGAAGAGGTTGTACTTCCTGGAATACTTTTGCGGCAAGCATGCAAAGCTGCTTAACGATATGCGGAATCGCTACAAGTCCGGCTGGATTACCAACTTTCTTAACTTTTTCCAAAAGCCCTGGACGGAGCTGATAATGCACGACAGATTCGAAGATCTGCAGCTGAAGAATCGCCGAGTTCTGCTGTCCATGCTACTGATGAGCCACAAGAATACGGCACCCAGGAGCAGTGTCGAGCAGGTGCAAAGGAAGAAGCTAGAGGAGAATGTGATTGATTTTGTTCGAACCTATCGGCAAGACTTTAACCATGAATTCGCATTGCCCGAAGATTTGGATTCCGAGCATAATAATTTCGACATATTTGCACCAACACAGTAGTTACGGATTTAGAGTTATAGGTACTCCTTAATTCTTACATCTATATTAACCCTATTCCTACCCCCCCACTTCATAGAAATAGAATTATGTTTAACGCTGATTTGTATTTAAGTGTGTGTGTGTGTGTATTGCATACAAGGCTAAATAACTAAACCAATTAATTCATTGCAAGTTTATACATTGCTCAACATATTATTATTATTATTATTAATCTATGTATTAATAATAGATCCATCTTCTGGGATGATTTCGTTATTCGGTTATTCGTTCTGTGTTTCCAGTTAGCTAGAGTTTCGATTAATATAACATACACATAACTCCTTAGGTATCTTGTTAGCTTATTTAAATATAAATATACTACAAAGGGTTAGACTTGGATCAGCTACAGCGGTGTACAGGTCGATGCCTTGCGGCGCACTTGATCGCGGGCAATGGGCAATGGACTGAGGCCACTGGGGAAGACGATGACATGGTGGTTGAGCTGGCCTCATATGCCCTGCAAATACCTTCGTAACTCCTCCTCAGTGTCGAAGATCATGACGGGGAAGGGTGATCCTGGCACGAATTCGCCCGCCCACTTGACCTCTACACGATAGTCGCCGGGTTCGGTTGGATCATACTAAAAAAAATAAAAGAGATTTTAGTTAAAAACTTGCCAAAATTTCATGTTTATTCGATGATGTGTTACCTTGCACAATATGGTGCGATCCTTTTGACTCTCCCGCTGCATCTCCACGCGGAAGGCGCCCTTGGGTCCGCGGACACGAACAGTTAGCTGACCAGCGCCAGCTCCTCGAGTGTCGCAGATAAATCGTGACTGGAAGGTGGCCAGCACACCATGCTCTATGCCCGGTCCATAAACGCGAACCTATTTAAGATAAAAACCATTTATATTAAAGATAAAATAATCAAAATGCTTAATTCCAGTCACTCACCTTGCTGGCATCGGGAGCCCCGGCCACTTTAAGTGCAAATGGCGATCCGGGAACATTTTGTCCGCCATATTTAATGGTCAACAGATGCCTTCCCGGCTCCTGGGGCTTGATGTTCAGCGTAAATGTTGCATCGCCGTGATCGTACAGCTCGCAATAGGCAACCTTGCGAACGCCAGCACAATGGGCAGTCAGTTCGCCGGGTCCGGCTCTCCTTGTGTCTATCCATGACTTGATATCCTTGCCCACGATTCCGTGACGCAGTCCCTCGCCGGAGGCAATCACCTTTGAGGCATCCATCGAGGAGCCCACGGCCACCGTAAGCGGACATCCTTTGACCAGACGCCCGTTCCACTTCACGGAGAGATTAAGTGTGCCCGTGGTCGATTTTTGCGGTGTGTACGAGGCTAGCCAAATATTTTCGCTGGGTCGAGGCTGGGCCAGACTCACCGGCAGCGATGTGTTGTCCTGACTGGTGAGAATCACATCCGGCCTGCCTGCCGGAGCATTTGAAGCATCGATGGTGAAATGCGCCGCCTCTCCTGCCTGAGCGGCAGCCAATCCGCGACCCATCAGCTGGACCTTATCCGCAGCTTGTTGGCCGGTCACGAAGGCACTTCTTGGACACTGGGTAATGGTCAGGCCGCTCCAGGTTAAATCCAAATCATGCTCGCCGGCAGCCAGATTTTCGCCGGTGATATTCAGGCACATCTTTCCGTCCGCCAGCTTGTCCACGGGTATTTCGATGCCATCAATGCTGCAGACCAGTTTGCCAGGTCCTGCATTTTCCACCTCGAAGATTATGCGAGCTGGAAGAATGAGACGGCCGTCGTGATCGACCAGGGTTCCCCAGCCACCCACAGGTGTGACCTTGTTGGACTCCACGCAGCTAATGTGCCACGGAGATCCCGGCAAGCTTCCACGATTCGGACAACTGGCACGGATCTCATATTTGCCCACGGAAAGAATAGTGTAGGAGATGCGCCACTCATTATTGCCCAGAGCCTTGATCTTGGGCTCTATCCGCTCGCCATATTCATCCAATCGCTCGATCTGAACATTTGGAGCGATGGGACAGTAGACCACAAAGGAGGCCTCCTTGTTGCGATGACACACCTCCAGTCCATGGCCCGCAGCTCGGGCATCGTTTCTCACTCCGCTGGCGGAGGCCGTGAAGTTCAACGGTGAACTGGGAATCGTCTCTCCGCCGTACATCAGCGTCAGTTTGTAATTTCCCGGCTGCGAAGGCACAAACTCCACATTATAGACACCCTCCGACTGCTCGCTGATCAGCACAGGCAGACTTTGGTTGCTAGGGGAGATGGCAAAAGCCTCCAGTTCGGCGGTTCCGGCATTATCCGTACGCACGGTGAAGCTATTGGGACTGTGCAGGGCCAGCGGCTCCTTGGATACACCCTGTGTGGTGACCTTGCTACTGTCAAAGGACTCGCAGGTGAAGGGACTGCCAGGCAGTGGCTTCGATTGGTGGAGAACCTCTGTGGAAAAGATTAGATTCAGTAAAAGCCATTTGGCTTCATATTCTGGAGTACTTACCAATCACACACTGTCCCGGTTTATTGATGGTAAACTCGGCTTGCAAGTGACCGTTCTTGGTCTGATAGCACCTCACCGGTAGAGCCTGTCCTCCTGGGCCGGATACCACCACATCGAACTCCCTAGCTGGCCGCTTGACCGTGTCAATGGCAAACGAAGTGGTCTTTCCCACGCGAGACTGATACAAACCCAATCCACTGACGCTGATCTCCTTGCCGGCACTCGCGGGCAGAACATTGATCTCCAGGGGTTTCAGGGAAATGGGCACGTCGTTGAATAGGATGCTGATCTTGTGGGGAGCCACTCGAGTGGGTTGGTAAACGATCTCATATACTCCAGCCTTGCTGGGTCCGCGAATGGTGTGCGGCACCTCGGTGGCGCCACAGCGAACCAGAGCCGAGAGATCTCCCTGGCCGGCTTCATTCAATGAGACTCCAATGCTGGCCGGACGATGACAGAAGGCCTCGCTCACCTCGGTGATCTTCACCAGAGTGGGATCAAAGACGCACAACGTGCGAGAGCCAATATGCTGACGCGTCTCGCGGTCTATAAAGCGCAAAGTATAGTTCCCGGTCATGTGAGTACGGAACTCTGCCGTCTGCCTGTTGATCGAGTACGGAACGGACTTCTGATCTGGCGAGAAGATTTCCACGATCTGGTCATCAGCCGGGAAGTCGATGGCCGCCAAGCTACCAATCTGTATGTGCTGTGTGTGCTGCTGAATATCCACACGGAAGGGGCTACCGTCCACGGCCACCTCATTGAAGGTGATGTTCACGTAATGCGGTTCCGTGCTCTGGGGCACAAAGGTTACGTCATAGAGTCCCCGGGCGCAGGCCACTACTTCCGCCTTGACAGTGCTACTATCTGTGGAGACCACCAGCTCCAGGGTTCCCTCGCCAGCTCCTGCTGCATCCACGCTGAAGGTTACCGGCACTCCCAGATTGGCCGGTCCATACTGTTGCTCCAATCCACTTATGCTGACCCTGGACACATCGAAGACATTGCAGCTGAAGGGGGATCCATTGATGTGCTGATCGTTGGCCGTCACACTGATGAGGTGACGACCCACTGTGGTGGGTCTGAACGAGGCAGAGTAGCTGCCTCCATCGTGCTGACTCAACTGGCAATGCTCGTTGTCTCCCGACGGCGAAGTGACAAAGATTTGCGGTTCCGTACCCTCGAAGCCTTCGAGCTCAAAGGTGTTGTCCATCTTGACGGCAGCCTGCTTCAGGCACTCACCCATGGCCATGGCCCGGGGCAAACCCATCGAGGGCGAAGCAGATGCGGCGGCTATGTGACAGCTGAAGGGTGAACCCGGCACTGGATGTCCATTGAATCGTACGGATAACGAGTGGGTGGCCGCCTCCGTTGGCTTGAAGTTCACCTTAAACCGGGCATTGCCCTCGGATTGGACAAAGTTGGGCACATTCTTGCCGTTGACGGCCACAATTATCTCCAAGTTACCGGCTCCCGCCTGCGAGGCATTAATGCCAAAGCTCACACTCTTGTTAACCACTCCAGCTCGAATATCCGTGACGATGACTTTCTCAGCAGAGTAGGCTTTCAGCAGGAACGGGCTGCCCTCTACATGGCCACCGCCTGGGAGGCGGACCTCCACCGAATGATCGCCCACCTCCATGGGCTCGAACTTGACATTGTAGCCCAAAGTGGAAGAGCCCAGTGGATCAATCTTTACGGGAACACTTCGCCTGGCAGGACCAAGTACTTCCACAGTTGGCTTCGTGTCTGACTCCACTACGAACTCAAAGAGGCGGCCCACGCTGACCTTGTCCATCGTCTCCGGGGATTGGATGCGAGCGGCGGCTGCCACGCGACAAGTGAAGGGTGAACCAGGTACATCCTGGCTATTAAATCGTAGCTCCACGGTATGACTCTCTGCCTCGCGAGGAGTGAAGCTAATGGCATAGGTGTGCTGTCCTTGGGCCTGGGCAGAAGTGGGAACCCTGCCGCCGTTTACAGTCACCTCCAGGTTACCGGGTCCAGCCTGGGAGGTCTCAACCAGGAAGGTTACCGGCTTGCCCACGGTGCCGCTGCTCACATTCTTCACCTTGATGGCGCTGACATCGTAGACCTATAAAAATAAGGAAATATAAATAGGATTTAAGCTTTGATTTCGTTTCTTTGCACTCACCTTGGCTGCATATGGACTTCCAGCGGTGGCCAGTCCATTGACCGTGACATTGACGCGATGCTCGCCGACGACTCTGGGCACGAACTCAGCCTTGAAGACGCCATCAGCGGACTGATGAACTTGTGCAGGAACCGACTGGCCAGCAGGTCCTGATTTGGCCAGCGATTTGCATTTGTTGTTGTTGATGTTTGTTTAACATTTGGCATTCGTATTCGATTTTAGTATTGATTAATTATTGTGTTTGGTTTGATTTTGATTATGATTTGAATATTCGGTTGCGACGCGGCCGGAAACGAGTTTGAGATTGATTTCGTTTGTTTGTTTTGTTGAAATTCGATTTGATAATTGGGCAACGGTATCGGTTTCGGTTGGGTCAGATGTATTGTGTTGAGTTGAGGGGGGTTAGTGTTTGTTTTTCAGTCGCGAATGAAGCGAAAAAATTTGGAAAAATGTTCACTTGATTAGTAATGGGCATATTAACTGAGGAAACTTTGAATGTATTGGGGATCTTGGGGTTAATTGGAGTCATTTACTAGGAGGAGTGCGGTTAATCTTGAATTCAGTGTGCCAGAAACGGTTAGTAAACGGTTTATGAGCAGGGGGTCAGAGGTCAGAGACAGTACAGAATAAATACGAGTACTCCCAAATAACCCTACAAAACAGACCCTGCTTGATATATTCAACCTATGGTATTTTGTTGTTTTTATTTTTTTTTTTTTTTTATTTGAGTAATTCTACACATTAATCAGTAAGAAACAAATTAGTAAACAATCGGACATTAGTAAATACTTCATTTTGTTATGGTATTGGCTTAGAGCTTCCCTCAACGGAGAGAGACCCTTCTCTGGGGGGGGGGGTTATTGATATCTTGTGGTTCGGACTGTTAGCAAAGTATATATACACCTGGTGAATAGTATATATATATATATGTAATATGTATAGGGGAGAGCTCCCCGCATTTAATAGTATAGGTAATATATATATAAGTAAGTATATGCATATATATTGAAATATATATAGATATAGTCTAGTACAAAAGATTTCGCCGTCCTGAAATATATAATACAGATACAAAAGTGAGCAACATTATTACAAAAAGGACACATATCATTACAAACAATGAGAGAGCACACACAACACACACAGCAACAACAACAATCATTAAAGGCACACACAGGGAGTTACAGAGTCGAACTACTACATGGAATAATAGCAACTAAATGGTCTCTATGGAATTGTGTGAGGATTACACATTCCGGCTTATTTGCATACATTGGTCTATTCCAGGCAATATCCACCAAACAAAAGCTTCGGACGGACCCGGATTTCTTAAATTCCAACAGTCAAACTACGCTAACAGGCTTGCCTTTGGGTAACTTGAATAGAATTTAATTAAAAAGCTTATAGAACAATGGAAATTAACATGTTGTAATTGGCTCTACCTTGGAAAATCAGAAAGTTAACAAATCATTTCAACTAAACTTCGATTTCCTACACCTTCGAGTTCTTTTCAAGACCTTCATTCTTCCTTGTTAACGAAGTTCGACTGTATAAGCAATGATATATGGGCAACATAATTACACTAACACACGCACAACTTCTACGGGGGACTGCGCATCTCATAAATCCACTCTTGTAAGTGCAGCACCTTGTCTTTAGATACATCAACCACTTCTTAAGGGGGAAACCTGGTGAGGTGGTGTTGAGGAGGTGGATGGCAGTGTGGGAAGTGGGAGGTGTGGCATGCTTGGAAGTTTCCACAACGATTTCCGCTCATACAAATTTTGCTGTACAAGTCTGAGTGCGTGAAATGTGAGAGAGAGAGAGAGAGTGTGGTGTGTGTGCGATGCGGATACTGATACGAGTTGCAGATACGAATTACAGATACAGATACCGATACAGTTACTGCTACCAGATACTGGGGGCATGGGGAGTGGGGAATATGTATGCAAATGGATCCAATCGAATAATACGCTTGGCAGACACAAACATTTAGCAAAACGAGCAATTAAATTACGAGCCTTAATACTAAAAACCAATGCACAAAACACAAATAAATGAGAGAGGGTGGCAAATCATGCCATCCACACCACACAAACTGATGATGACTGGGTGGGGGTTAGCTGGAGGAGTGGGTACACATGACTGTCCGCCTACATACCTTCCACGTTCACCTCGATATCCTCCAAACGGCCGCCGTTGTGATTGATTACAAAAGAATTGGTCTGATGCACGGGTCCTGGTCCGCCGAGCGACACCTGAGGCCCGGCCACACCGCCACTGATGCTGACCGTTATGGGACAGCCGGGCACGGGCATTTTGTTGAAGGATACGTTGATCGTGTGCTCGCATGACTCGGTGGGCACAAACGAAACGGAGAATCTGTAAGAAAATGTAGCGAAAAAGTGCTTAGTAACTTATAAAAAGAAGATTCTTAAATGTATTATACGTTCAGAGGGATTAAAACTTAAATTCTTCACTTTCACTTGCTGCACAGCATAAAATGATATTTATTTATTTATAATTACACATGTAATTATTAAATAAAATCAATATTAATCAAACAAATTGAATATAAATGCATTTCATTAGATTTTTAAAGTGTTTTTGCATGAAAACATGCATTCAATCAAGTCTTTCAAGCGGAAAAACTTATAAAACTTATAAAAAGAAGATACTAAAGTAAGTAAAAAGTGCTTAGTAGCTTATAAAAAGAAGATCTTAAAGTATATTCTACCTTCAGAGGAATTAAAACTTAAATTTTTAGCTTTCACTTGAAGCACAGCATAAAATGATATTTATTTATTGATAATTAAACATATATTACTGAACATTAAACAAACAAATTGAATATAAATGCATTTCGTTAGATTTTTAAAGTGTTTTTGCATGAAAACATGCATTCAATCAAGTCTTTCAAGCGGAAAAATAAATTGAGCAAACATTTTAATTAAAAAAGCTCTTAAATAAAAAAAAAAAGAAATATATAGTATAAATGGAGATAGAGAGGCAATATTTTGCTTACCTTGCACTGCCCTGCGGATGCACCTGTGTGGGAATATTCTGTCCCTTGGCCGAAATCGTTATCTCCAAGTTGCCCTCACCGGCATCGCCCGCATCCACCGTGAACTGCACCGGCCGTCCCATAGTGCCGCGCGATACGCTGCCCACCACCACCTTGCTGGCGTCATAGGACTTGGCCAAGAAGGGTGTTCCCTGGACGGCGAAGCCATTGTATTCCACATTAATCGAGTGGCCGCCAACATTTGTGGGCGTGAATTCGGCGGTGAAGCCAGCGTGGATATCGCCAGTGACTCGAACCGGCAACTCCCCCTGGGGACCGCGCACACTGACAGCCAGCTCGGCGGCACCGCCTCCGCTCACGGTGATGTGAAAGGAGGATGGTCTGTTGACCGGGATCAACTCCAGATTGGAGAGATTCAGGAGCACACGAGAGGTATCGGCCACGGCACAGACAAAGGGACAGCCGCGCACCGTTTCGCCATTGAACTTGATATCTATAAGATGCGATTTGGCCTGTTCCGGCGTGAAGGAGACAAGGCACCGGCCACCGCCTACCACCTGGACATGATTGGGCACTTCACCCTCATTTATGGATATCTCCAGTTGGCCCTCGCCAGCGGCGCTGGCATCGACGCGGAACTGGCACGGCTGGCCGACCACGCCGCCATTTACCTCCGTCACCTGGATCAGGCTGGAGTCGTAGACCTTGGCGATCAGCGGGCCGCCAGCGATCTTCGTGCCGTTAATGGACGCATCGATGACATGGGTGCCCACTTCGGTGGGCACAAACTCGATGCGAGCAGCACCATTTGCCGCCTCATGGGTGACTCTGGCATTGAGTTTTGACTTGTTGGGAGTCAGAACCGTGGCCACGCACTCGCCCTTACTTAGGCTTTGTCCAGGAGGCGGCAGTATCTCAAAAACCGCCGGTGTATTGGCGGGTACCAGGCGAGTGGATTCGCCCAGAGCGGTTAAACCGGGTGAGGACATGATCTCAGCGTGCCACGGTGAACCTGCAATGGAAATATATAGAGAGAGAGAGAAAGACAAAGATGCATTAGTTTCTAATGAGCAACAATGGCTTGGAACGTTGTCAACTTAAAGAGCTAATCTTAACGAGCGCAAGTAACCATATTTGACCCACAAAGCCATCATCACATGCACCTGCAGCTCAGGTAATTGAGATGGATGCCGCAGTGTGTGTGTGCTGCCAGAGGGTGGGTCAAACGAAAGACAAACATTTCACCTACTTTCTCCATCATCATTTAGATTTAAACACAAGATTACTGAGCTAAAACAGAGCTTAGGTCTTGTGATAATATTTGGAGAATATATATATTCGTTATACTTAATAGTCTTGATTATATTAATATTATATTAGCTATAAAACTTTAAAAAATCCCAACTAACAAATGGTTATAATCACTAAACATGGCCAATGGATTGCTCAATCAAAACTTCTCAACCAAGCCTCGCATTCTTCAGGCGGCAAGGTTTCCGCTGCGACTTTGCATTGTCTCTGGCTGCTTCTCATTATAATTGTCGCAATCTCCATCTGTGCCGCCTCGTTGCCAGCGACAAGTGCGTATCTGTATCTTTTGGCTTTGTAGGTATCAGTATCTATATCTCAAACTGCGTATCTGTTGGCCCTGCCTCTGCAACATCTCGTCTGTGTATCTGTGGCAGCAAGAGAGACTCTAGACAAGAGCGACATTATTCGCCAGGCCAGTTTAGTTCAGGAATGTTTCGAAACGAACCCGAAAGCATCATTAAACTGTTGGAGGAGCCGCGAAATCGAGTGGCTTGAAGCAATGCGGCTGCCAATTTGCGATGGCGGGGGCCCCAGCCCGATTGGCAATTGGCTCGTTAAACGTTCGCTTATTTGTTGGCACTCGCATCTCACAACTCACATCTCACAGCATTTTTATTGGACACGGTTGGGTCTTTGCTGCTGCTGCTACTGCTGCTGCTGCTGCTGCTGCTTCTGTGTTTGTCTGGCGCTCAAATTTACTTTTGTTTGCAACTTTCCATGCATTTCTCTTTTTGCAATTGTTGCACTTTTCCTTTTAGTGCTCGTTTGCAGTTGCTGCCGTGTAGTATTGCTGTGCTGCCGCTTTTATGGCTTTCAATGAAAATTTCTGCAGCAACAACGGTCAGTTGCCAGTTCGATGGAAAAAAAATCGAGCTGTGGCGCTTTGTCATGGCTCAAAACTCGCTTCGACTTGGGTTCCCTGAATAGTTTAACGTTCGTTTTGTCTTTCCCTGGGGAAAAAACCTCTTCCCTCTATGGAAACCAAAAAATCTCTCACTAGGAAGTGTCACACCCTTTGCCATCTCTTCTGTTTGCTTTTAGCACTTCGCACTTGGACTTGGACTTGGACTATACAGTTGCTCCTAACTGTTTCTGGCTGTCTGTTTGTTTTCGGTGCTCGGCCAATTGGGGCCATCATTAATCAGTTATCGCATTCTCATAACTCTCTGCTCATGGCTAGCGGCTATGCAAAAAGTTACTGTTAGGCGACCGCCGCTCTAAAGAATCCAACGCAACGCGAAACCCAGTTAAAGTTTGTCGGTTCGCAGACACAGACTGACTTCCCCGCAGAGAATATGTTGCATGATGTGCCGCTCGCTGTCGCTGCAAGGCATGCTGTGGTGTTGCAAGTTTAGAGTAGAACAAGGCAGAGCAACTGCACTTCGTCTAAACGAAAAGCTAAGCTGACTTTTTGCCGCTCTTCTGGCCGGTTTCCCAGCTGAAGGAGTGCTAATCGTAGCGCTGAGTTGTTGCCTGCCGGTCGGAGAACAAGTGCAGTAAGAATCTAACGCTGTTATTCAATCTGCATAGGCATTTATTATAGGAAAAACCACTGTGGAAAAAATAGGAGACTTAATATGTAAGAGCTCTGGCTTAGAAACATAATTGAAAGTAGATAAAACCCTGAGAAAAAGTATTATAAAATTCTATTTGGGAATTATAGTTATGTTATCCGATTTTAGATTGAAAAAATTCCATAAAAAACAACAAAATACACTAGAAAATGTATCTTTTCCTATAGGTTGGTTTACGTTTTTCTGCTCAGTGCAATCACCGGTGTGTTTTTGTTTCCCTGCGGTTACGTGACTGGCCGCAGAAGCCCGTTAGCTGGCCTGCAGCTGTCGCAGAGGTGATTCTAATTCGGATTCGGATTCAGATGCTGAATCCAAGTCCGATTCTGAACCTGACCGTTACACCAAACTATTTTTTTGTTTTTTTTTTTGGGAATGTTACAAAAGAAAGAGATTTACGTTTTGAGGCTGAAGACTGGAGGCTGCTGCTGCTGCTGCTGCTGCTGCTGTTGACAGTGCGAGATTGCTGACGGCGGTATGGCGGCGGCGGTGTGAAATGCGGAATCGGTATCGCGTGGAGCAGACCTTATTCTTTTGTTAAATCAAATCACAATCGCTGGCGGCACGTCTGAACTTGGAAGAGGTGAAAACTATTTCGTGTAGCGATTATGTCAGCGAGTTGTAAATGATTTATTTATGTGTGTAAGCTGCGAAGCATTTATGCTTCAAGTAAGCGCTGCAATCTGAATTTCAACAAGACAAAGACGATTTAGGGAAAACGCTTAAAAGAATCCGTCGAGCATTGCACAAAATGACATCGCGGCACGACCACGATTCGGCGCACGTTTTAATCGCGTTTTTCCACGACCGGCGACGACACTTTAGTCTTTTTTTATACGTTTTTGTTTTAAATATGTATGTATTTATGGCTCAAGTTGAACTCCAGCTCTCTGGGGTTAGGGTTGGAGTTGGGGTTACATGAAAGGGGGGGTCTGGAGGCGCGTCAAGTAAAAAAAAAAACCAGTTAATGCCTCCACAGCCGTTGCTGCTTTTCGACAATTTTCGTTATTAAATTATGCACAGCTCAGGCAGACAGACGACGGACTGGCAGGCGGCTGGCAGTTTCACTTTGAATGACGATGGCTCATAAAAATCCCAAACAGCCGAACAGCGCGCTGGAAGTGGGAATGTGTGCCAATATGTTGAGAGCGGAAATGGCCAAAAAGCGGCGGGTAAAAGCAGCCAAAGGAGGCTAAAATCGGGCTTAGCCGAAGAGGTGTGGCCACTCCACTCCACTCAGCTTCGTTCATTGTTAAAAAAAAAGAAACGAAACGGAGCCAAACGAAATCGAAATGTTTGCTCACGATGGCTAAACTTTAAGCATATTTCGTGAGTGTAAATCGGTGGAAAGTGGTAAAACGGCAAACTGGGCGACGTGGCCAAGAAATCGCAATCTCCGCCAGAGATCGACTGCATGCATACCTGTCGCGCCCTGCCCTCTGATGTGCTGCATACCTGACTGACAACCTATCCCAACGGGTTTTGGGCTGCAGCACACAAGGAGCGCAAGGCACACGGTTGATGAGGATAAAGGTATGCGGGTACGGGGAAATCGCCTTGTTTTTCACGACTTTGATTTCCGCCTGGCCAGAGCCGCACCAAGAGATACACACAATGGCAAAGGCATGCAACAAGTGCGCCTTGAACCACATACAACTGCATGCCATGCCTGTGCCTCTGTGTATCTGTGGCTGCGCCTTTGGCTCGAAGACCGGAGCTCTGCTGTAGTTGCATTTGGCCAAGAGCGAACCAAGATGGCCGCCCCTTTTGTCACTGGCAATTGTAAATAAAATTGCAATGCGGAGACAGTTTTCCTAGCACAATATTGATTCGGCCAAGACACACAACGATACAGCAATGCAGCGCTGGGACTGCTACGACTGGGAGCTGAAATATTTCCAGCTTAAAGGTTCATTAAACTGGTTTTCGTTCGCACAGCACAGACCCCGAAAAAGTAGAAAAAACAGAGAGTGGAGGGGCGAATATTAGCATATTTCTTTGGCTTAGAAATCTCACACACGGAATCTTTTCGATTCGCTTCACATTCCGGGAACTCAAAGAGCCTCCGTTCTTCGTCTTTGCCAACTGTTGTTTTGTTTTGTGCCTTAGGGGGTTCTCTTGTCTCGTATTTTAACAAACAATTCTTCACTTTTATCTGATTTTTTACTCTCTCTCAAGAGCCACAATCACAATTTCAGTGCGTTTCTTGCCAATTTTCCTGGCTTTTTGCGATCGACCGTTAACTGAAATGCCGCCGACGTGTCAGTTTCGTTTGGAGCGCGATCTTCGACTGCCAACGCGACTCTCGATGGGAGCGCCAGCAGCTCAAAAAACCCGTCCAGCAGGTACAAGCGAACCTAGAGTCTACCTGAGCGTAAGCTTCAGAGAGATTGCGGCAGGTGAGTACAGGTGAGAGCGGCGAGAGTCAGAAACTGAGAGTATCTCAAGCCGCAGAGCAACTCACAAGGTGGCTCATAGAGAAGCGAATTCGCCGCACAGTGGCTAGATGTATTTAGAAACTAAAAACACTGATATTTTAAATACTATTTTGATCAGAAGTCTAGAAATTATTAAGATCTTAACATGAACAATGCAATAAAATACAGAAAACGAAAAGAAAAATCATCACAAACTAGGAATAAAGATAAAGAACCTATCCATAACCTAGAAAATCAACTAAATAATCACTTAATCAATAAAAAGAAACCTCCTGCACACAAATCTATTAATTTATATAAAAACAAAATGCTTTTCGCCTTCACTGCATAGCTTCTCGTTAGAGAATGACAATAGAAAAACCAGTAAAATATCTTTTATCTAAGATCATCGCCAAAAAATGTAGTTCCAAGTGGTCTGCCTTTATAGGTAAACTGAACAGCTTAATCCACCCACCACATCTGTTAGAGTTATTCAGCTAGAAACTCACCTGGAACGGTCTCGCCATTGAAGGTGATCTGCACTGTGTGCGTTCCATGTTCGTGTGGCGTAAAGCTGGCTATGAACCTCTGGCCTCCCAGCGAGCGGACCGAGGAGGTGACACGCCCGCCATTAACCAGGATCTCCAGATTGCCAGAGCCCGCCTTCGAGCCATCGATTTCGAACTCGACGGGTCGCCCAATGGAGCCATTCGGTATATCCTGCACTCGGATGGCCCTAGCACCAGTGGCATTGCTGTCTATGGGTCGAAATCTAGACAATGAACTGTAGCCATAACCAGGGGAAACGCCATGGCCATTGCTCTCGGTGACCACATGCTCGCTGGACTCCTTTACGGTCTTCGTATAGCCGCCGGATTTGTCCGTATAAGTATTATTCGAATGTGACTTGACTGTAATGGCACTGGGTCTGCAAAAAATCATAGAAATTAGTCTTTGTTTTCAAAAAACTTCAAAACTCTTACTTGTAACGCTCTCCTCCATCATCGGGGGAATCCCGGCGATAGTCCGACAGCTGCTGCTGCTGCTGCTGCTGCTGCTGTTTGTGCAGGGCAAACTTATTGTACTGCGTATTCCGGTGCGTCTCGTGGTCCAAATCCGGACGATTGTACTGCAGTTCCGTATTCAGCTGCGTCTCGGTCATGTTCGCCAGCGATTCGAGCGAATTGTGCGAGAGCATATGCTTTGTCTTATTGATGACATCCCAACTGTCGCGCCTGGCCGACGCCGGTTTCATCGAGGACACCCTCACATTGGAGGAATGGTCGATTCGCGGCTCCGGAGATCCAGTCCGACGCAGCCGCTCAGCAGTGCCGTAAAGCGAGGGACTGGAACGCATATTCGAGTCAGTGACATAGTTCGATGTGGACTTGTAGGTCGACGACTTCTCCACCGTTCGCGACTCGTAGCCATTCTGGAAGGGAACATTAAAATATATATTATATTTATGCTTAGCATTATCAGACTGTACCTTGTTCAGAGTGCCAGTCACTGGGCTGCCCATACGGTGGGTGGCAGTGGTAATATAGGCATTGGGGGAATAACGCTGGACTGGCGAAACGGAGGCATGGCGTGGACTGCTGGTTACATTGCGCGTAGAACTCTCATATTGGTTGGACGTCTTGATGGTCAGCGGACTGTGGGTGTGCAGCTCGCTAGATCGGGTCTGTGTGGAGAGTAGAAAACTGAGATTAGTAAAGGATCATGACAAGTCATTCACACAAAGCAGGCAAGAGTTAATCTCGGGTTTTCGGATAGTTCTCTTTCTTTTTTCATTTTGGGATAGCAAATCGAAACAAACAAAATTTAGTTACATTGAGTGTGGGACTAGGTATTGGACTAAGCGATCTGGTCAGGGTGCTGGTGGCCAGCTGCTGGTGTCTCTGCTGTTGGAAGCTGCTGCTGGTGGTGCTGCTGCTGTTGTTCAGTTCGCGCTCTTCTCGCGGTGGCGTCAACTTGGGCTTGGTCACCCCACGCCGCTGGCTGTACAGCTCATTTTCCTTGTCGTAGTAGTAATCATTCTTCGTGGAGCTGCTGTTGGATGTCTTTGAATCACGACGGGCCCCGTTCAAGGTCTCCGTGTAAAGATCAGCGGAGTTTAGATACTTGATACTTGGTGAACCACTAGTTAGTGGAGGTGGCTGTGGCGGCGGGGAGGTGTGGTTCTCCTGTCGAAGGTATTTTTCAGTGTGGGGTCGGGACCAAGGATGAAGGTGGGTTGTGTGTGGGTTTGTGTGTTAGCCAAAACATTCAATTTTGATGGGATAGTTGGAGGTGATTTAAAAACCCATATGCCGTAGCCCCTCTAAAATCTACTTACCTCGCTCTCCCGCTTATAGTACCTGGAACTGGAAGTATGATAATCTGTGGTATCCAACTTTGGGGAATACTGCGGAGAGTAACTATTGTTCCTTTCCGCTGTATTATGCCTCGATAGGGAGGAGTTTCGGTAATCATTGTGCCGGGTATTCGTGGTGGATATAAAATGCATCGAGGGACTCTCCGAGCGGTGCTTGCTGTCATGCAGCGGACTGCTGCGGGTCTTTCCAGATCTTCCCTTGGTGCCCACTCGCATTCTACAAATAATATAATGATAAAGTATAATATCCTCTTGGATAACAACATTAATTGACTCACATAAATGGCGATCCCTTAACGTCATAGCCATTAAAGTAGATATAAACCCTGTACTTTCCATTTTGCCTGGGCATAAAGGTCACTCGGTATTTGTTCTCCACGATCTTCTCAACAGAGCAGACCAAAGAATGCTTGTCGTGCACAATGTCCACGTGCAACTCTCCAGAAACTCCCACTCCGCGAGCATCTACCTCAAAGGTGTGCGCCCTCAATGGCATGGCTCCATCCAAACCATGGACCGAGACGCCGGAGGCATCGAAAACGGCACAGGTGAAGGGTCCGCCCTGAATATGACGTCCCTGGTAGGTGATGGCAATCTCCCAAATGCCCGCCTCATCCGGCTTGAATATGGCACTGTGTCCTTCATCGATCTTCTTCAGCGGACAGTTGTGGGAGATGCCCGATGGGGAAACGGCTGTGACCAGGATATCCTCCGTCTTGGGCGCTCCCGTGGCATTAACTAGCACCTCGACAAGACTGCCCAGGGCACAGGGCGCCATTCCCGGTGGGGCAACCTGCAGCAAACGTGGCAGAACGCGGAAGAAGTGTCCGCCCAGGCTATCGTCGCCGATCTCCACCACAATCTCGTGCATGCCATAGCGCTCCGGCACAAAGACTCCCTCGCCATGGGCATTCAGGCGCACAGGTTGTCCTGGCTGACCGGAAGGTGGAACCACGTAACAGCGCACTGAGCTGAGGCTTATATCCCGAGACAGCACATCGATGCGGAAATGTGTCTGCGTGTGAATGGAAGATTAAATATTAATGTACTGGAATTTGCACGAAGAGTATTAAGACAGCAGTGGTAAAAATATTATATTTATATTATATTATATTTAAAACAACGTTTGAGTAACATTTTTATAGTATACATTATAAAATATAAATAAAATAAAAGAACTTGATTATCGCACCATCAAAGTGTGCTAATATTTTGACCACGACTGTAGACAAAATGTGCCATACTCACCGGTTCGCCCACCCGACCGGACGTGCTCTCCAGATAAACGTTGACCAGGTCGGACAGTGGCGGGCGCGGCGGAACCCACTGCAGGTGCGCAGCGTAGGCCATAATGCCCAGATGCTCTACTTCCGGGTTGGCCATGTCCTTGGCCGTGAGGATGGGCTGCACGCCCAGCCGGGCGCCCGCATCCACTGCCTTTCGAATATTGTTCTCGTAGTGAAAGGGATCGGTGCTGAGCTTTTCCGGAGCAGGCGCAGGGCCGCCAAGTCCCTTAATAACTTCGCACATCACGCGTCCATCGTTCCAATCGGTCTGCAAAGTGTAAATGTGTAAATTAAAATGCAATATAACAACCAGTAGGTAGTTCTCGTATTTCGTATTTTGTGTTCTCCGACTCACCGTAAAGTTCTTCACTGGATCCTTAACTTGTGTGTTGACCCAACGCATCGTGGCATTATAACCAGGACCGCCAGGTTTCATGAAGTACGACAAGTACGTCATGCCGGACAGCTCATCCAGCCAGGGCGAGGCCAAGTACTCCGGTTCCAGGACTTTTGGAACTCCAAATTCGCGCTGCGCCATGTCCATTGCCTGCGTGCAGTTACGCACACTCTGGCCAGGATCCAGGCTTCGCCAGTGCGGAAACAGGCCCGGCTGGCAGTAATCCAAAAGCGCCGCCAGATTAACGCCACTATTCCAATCGGTGGTCAAATTGGTGATCCTGCAATCGGGTAGTGCAGCCTGCAGCCAGGCGAGCATCAGCTTGCGCGGCGGGAACTTGCTGCGTCCGATCTGGTAGCGCACAATCAGCGACCAGATCAGTCCCAGGATCAGCTTCACATTGCCATTCACGATATCCACATTGCCGATGTTCACCAGCTTGATGTGGTCCGCCTCGATGGACTTCAGTGCCGTGGTGGCATTCTCCAGGTAGTGATGTTGATTGGCCGGCCGTCGGTTCCATGAAGGCTTCAGGGGGCGAGTCTGCAGGCTCTCGACGAGAGCACACAGGCAAGTACCATCGCAGAAATCCGTAGCCCAGTCATGGACCTGAAAATATCCGAAAATAACTTTAGCTATACATTTCTTTATTGTTAGATAACATCTTCTAAACATGGGAGATGATCGGAGACTAAGGATATTAATAATATGGAGCTGGAGTAATTAATTGTTAGGTAACAGTTTTAATTTGAATTTTCTGGCTAATTTCCTATAAATTATCTTGAGAAAAAACAATTAACATTGTTTAAATTGTCTCAAAAAATTACAAATCCGTTTAAATTCATATTTTAAACAATGGAACTTGTAAAATTCCCGAAAATAACAATAGACCAACTTCTCTCACTCGAGTTTTCCTAACTGACTCGACAGTTTTGGTGTTTACAGAAATGTTTCAATTGTTTAGGCAAATCTTAGGAATATATGTAGGACTTGACGGTACCTACATATGTACATAATTCCCATTACAGATTAGCAAACGTGTGAGGCTCATATGCAAGAAGGCCGCTTGACAGGCAGCCTTCCTAATGAGCAATCAACGGCAACGGCAACGGCCCGGCAGCCGCCCCTTCCGCAAACTGTTGGCCCACTTTACAAGGTGAACTGCATGGAGCATGGAGCATGGAGCATGGGCATGGGAACCCAACAGGTTCGCTCAGCTCGGAACTGAGCGGCTTTCTCTCCGTCCGGGTGCAGCCAATTGTGCGCGATTTTAAGCATTTGACATAAAGCTTTTTATCTGGTGGCTGTCAGCATTCAGCCGGTGAACTAGAGAACTGGCAGACTGGTAAACTGGCAAAGTTGAGACGGAGTCAGAGACAATCGCGTGTCTGTAGCTGTTTGTTTGTGCCTAGGAAAATATTCATTGGATGCCATAAAAATCTCGCACATAGTTGCGCCATCGCTCTCTAACAAGCTGCCGCAGGTTGTTATTTGTTGTCTTCGTCGTTGCTGTTGTTGTTGTTGCTATTATTATTATTCTGTGCGCACAACCTTTAAATTTTTAAGATGCCTCATCTCTCGCTTTTATGATATGAAGTTACACACAGGGGAGTGGCATTTTTCACCAGACACAGAATATTTCCCATTTTTTTGAGTGAATTTTTATTTGCATGTGAAATTTATGTATGATGCCTCTCCTCCTACACTCACTCTATGATCAGCATGATACAAAGTATTACAAGAAAAACTCTGATTTTATTTATTCCTCTCTGTTGTCTGACATATTTTCATTTATATTTATATATTGTACATGAGTACAAGTATTATATTTAAATTTGATAGTATTTTAATTGGAAAAGAGTGAAGCTCCCAAGTTTTTGAAGTTCAAGAGGTCTTATTACCTTTATTTTTGGTATAGGGTACTATATTTAAATTTGGCAAATGCCAAAAGTATTTTAATTGGAAAAGAGTGAAGATCCTTGTTATCCTTTTTGAAGTTCATGAGGTCTTATTTCCTTTATTTTTGGTATAGTGTATTATATTTAAATTTGGCATATGCCGATAGTATTTTAATTGGAAAAGAGTCAAGCTCCCAAGTTTTTGAAGTTCTAGAGGTATTATTACCTTTGTTTTTGGTATAGGGTATTTTGTGTACTTCACAATTCCATTTTCTTGTTCTTGTTAATTGGAAAAGAGTGAAGCTCCCAAGTTTTTGAAGTTCAAGAGGTCTTATTTCCTCTATTTTTGGTATAGGGTATTTTTTGTACTTTACAATTCCACTTTTATGTTCTGGTCTCTATGCATTTGTCATATTTGTCTCATATTGTAGACATGAGCTAGAATAAGTGGTTCGTAAACAGCGCAAACTTGGCAGTCTCGTTTTGGTTTGCTGGCCCAAATAGATGCGAACTCCAGGTCACTTTGGCCTGGCTCTCAATTAGCGCTGCTTACTTGGGGTCTTCAGCCTTGCTCATCGCATTTATTTTTGGCCCAACCGAAAAAAAACACACACGAAAATTATATACACAAAACTGGACAAGATCGCGGACAAAAAGCTTTAGCTTGTTTTGTTTTGTGTATTGTAACTGGTAATGGGAATCTGAATCGATGCGATGCGTCGGCCTTGGCATTCAACCGGCCAAATATGGTCGCCTTAGGTCACTACTCAGCTCGGTGCGTGTGAGAAAAAACAAAATCCGACTGTTTTGTGAGTGACAATCGCAACCGAAAAGTCCCTGGATAAATGAAATGCATTGTTGTGAGTATGTACATACGTAATCCGTGTGAGTACTCTTGGAATTAATTGTAATTGTAATCGTTGGAGCCCAGTGGCTGCCATTGAAGTTGCTGCTCTGCGGGGGCGTTTGACTTGAGTTTTATGAGCCCGCGGACCATTTAAGGCAACTTGCGGAAGAGCTCAGAGCTTGGAGCTCCAGTTTATGATGGGGAATTAATATTTTTTTATGGACTCTGTCACCTGTCGTAATTTTGCTCATATTTAGCTTGAATGGAATCGTTATACTTTGGATATCAAAGTATGTTATTTAGCATTGATTTTTAGAATGATGCGAGTTTGAAATATCTGCCCTAAAATATGTTTCTATTCAGGCAGATATTATATTATATTATTTGGATTTATTTATGAGCTTGTGCTAGTGTTTTGATATAGTTTTATGGCTTAAAAAATATTGGCAGAAATACTTGAGCTGTTTTTGAAACTTTACAGATATAAGGGTTCTATAAAAATGTATAACTAAAAGCGTTAATTGTTAACACAATATATTATGTTTTAGACTCATGTTCTCTTGTTTTCCCTCGCTAATTTCTATGACTATTTCTATAGACTGACACTGTCGCATTTCTGAGACTACATTCCTGAATCTAAAACGATTTTTATTTTATGTGTGTTCTCAGGCCCTGCTTCGATTGATTGATAGTTCTACGAAATGTATATATTCAACCAACCCGACCCATTGATTGGGTAATTGTTTTTTTGCGCTTGATCGATCAGACTCAGTCGGTTAGAAAGTGTTACATAACTCTGCCTATGAATGCTTTACCGGGGGATCGGAATGAAATGTTTGTATGAAATGTATTATCTGTTTGCTTTTAAGCTCACCTGCATTCCCGTCTCGCGCAGGTGCTCGTTGACCCAGTTGCGGAATGTGTTCGCTTGGATCTCCACCCAGAGATCCTCATTGCCTCGGATGTTCATACCCTTGGCGGCGGTGCCCTCGGGACTGCGGGCCACCAGTCCGGCGTGGGTGATCTTCTGCGTTTCGGTGCTGCCATCGGAGTTGTGCTTCAGCAGCCCCGCATGCGTCACCTTGGCGCCCTTTATGTCCTTGACGTCCATCTTCACTCACAGCACTCACGTGTCACTGCACTTCACAGCTCGACTCGTACATATGTACAGGTGTAAGTCACTAATGATCGGTGGGGAAAAAAATATTGGTCAGAAGAATTTCAATTGATTGAGACGCGACTCGGTTTCGATTTCGGTTTCAGTTTCGTTTCGTTTCACAGCTCGAAGCGAACTGTTTTTAGCCGCAGTTCGCCTTAGTTCGATCTCCGCCGAGCGGGGCTGCTCTCTAGGCCTGGCCAAAACAAACCATGACGTCATGTGGCCAAAGCTCAAAGCTTAAGCTCCAGAGAGCAGCCGGAGAGGCAGCAGGTAAAAATGCGGGGGGGTTCCACCAGAGCGAATGTGTCCGAGTGTGTGTGCGCGAATATATCTCTGAATCTGAATCTGGCTATAAAGCAAAACTGGTTTCGATGCTTCCAAGCCAAAACGAAGCGGGCGAAAAGGAAAATTGAATACAAAAATAACAAAAACAAAAAAAAAAGTCTGAAAAAATAACAGAAATCACTTAGTTTGGAATTTCGCCGCAGCAAAAGCGAGCAGATCTGGTGGGCAGAGCTGTTGGATGTGGATGTGAGGCTGAGACTGAGGCTGAGACTGAGGCTGCGAATGTGAATGTTGACGTTTGAGCAAGTCTTTCACAAAACGCCACGCCAGAAGGCCAGCAGCCAGCAGCCACCAGGCAGCAGCGTGTGTGTAAACGTGGGAGCCACCGCCAATGATAATGATTGTAATCACAATTGCAATCACAGTAATGAAATCTGCCACGATCAATTGTCAATTGTTCGCCTGTTTTCACTTGTCGTCGCACTTTTACCTTAACAATTTGTGCAAACCGAAAGTTAGACAAACATACACTCTCGCTAACAAATCGAAATTTCAACTTGGCATTATTCCACATGTCGCGAAGACAACGAGGCGTCAAAAGACTGTCTAACCGACTTAATTATAGGAAATCCGGTTGCGTTTCCAACAAGTCAGTTAGGCTAACACATATATCATATCATATCATGTCCAGTTCTAAGCGAGGCTGGTATGCAGATTTCCAAATACTATTTATTGACAAACACTTTTCGTAGAGCTAAAGGTAAACAACTCTGAGATGACATCACTCAACAGCACATCAGCGATGAGTTGTAGCTTGAACAGGCAATACAGGAGAGTACAGAGAGGTAAAAAGAAATATCACCGAAATTGGTCATCGATTCAGGTATTTTTTTTTTTGTAAGTAAATAATACTCTTAAATGTGGAAGATCTGAGAAATATTTAAGAGACGTGAGATGAATATTGTTGTATGGCAGCAAAAGCAAAAAATAATCATAAAAATGTACTTATATTAACTCTGCTTCAAAGGAAAGATCCTAAAACTTTGAAAATAGTTTTTAAGTTAAGACTTGATAAGTGAAACGTGAAATTAATATTTTTGTATGGCAGCAAAAGCAAAAAATAATCAAAAAAATGTCCTTATATTAACTCTGTTTCAAAAGGAAGATCCTAAACATTAAATATAGTTTTCAAGTTAAGCCTTGATAAGTATTTTATTCTATAAAATTAAGTTTAATGTATTTTTCCATTGACAAAACTGCGTTGCTTAAATTGCATAAATTAAATGGCAAAAAAAAAAACACAGTGGAAATAAATAAATTGCTCCTCCAACTTATGAGTGATCCCGCGACTGATGTCATCCACTGACACTTGACATTGGCAATGAACCTAATTAGTTGCACTCGCCATCACACTCGCCGCTGGAGTGGAATGAGCTCCACTCCTCGCCGTGTTCTATATATTCCGCTCGAGGCAAGGTCATGGGAATGGAAATGGAAATCGGAATGGGCAAGGTAATGGCAACATGGGGAATGTCTCTGACGCACTGACTGACCAATTTGCAGGCCAGTTTGCTTAGTTGGTCAGCGGCGCAGAGCAAACAAACATCGAAAGTGTTGTCGAGTCCGGGAGTCGTGACTAAAATTGGTAGAAGAGGGCAGCAGCAGCAGCGAACACACCCAGTTAAAGGGCATTACGTAATTCCCGAATATCGTGCTGGATATCTGTGCTTTTATATATATATTGGTGTATCTATAACACAGAATGCGATGTGCCCGTAGGTGTCTGGCATTTTTTACACTTTTCGATTTGTTTGCTGTCCGAATATATATATTTGCTTTTTGCCTTGCTGGCCAACCCACACGATCAGCAAAATCTCAGAGTCAGAGTCAGAGTCGGTTGTCGTCGTCGTCGTCGTCATCGGGCTGCCACCCACATGGCATGGTGGTGGTGGTGGTTCAACGCCTCGTTCTAGACGTGGGTGAGATTTCAAGTTTGATTTGTGCCAAAACCAAGCAACACCAAATGGCCATTGATTTCTCAATGATTCTCAAGTGAGAATCTACAACTCTGTTTTGAGCTAAGCTCCAAATCTGTGGGAATATATATATTTGGCTAAATGTTCTATGACAACGTCATTAACTTTGAAATATATATATGAGAGACTAACTGGAGTGTGGAGGTGAAACCCATAATTATGGTTGATGGATGGGTTAAGGAATTTACTACAAAACGTTCGGATGTTCTTGGGTCTGGGATCTTCTTTGAAAAATGAATGAAGAGTGTTGTATATCAATTTGGAGCGGATTACCCTGGGGACTTATGATGATTTCCTTTGGTTTTAAACATTTATAGATATTAGAGGTCTTAGTTCAACTAGAAAATCTATTAAACTTCATTAGGTAAAAAAGATTTCCGTTGAAACCTCATTTTTAATGTATTTACTTGTACAATTACTATGATATTTTTAGTGTTAGATCATTTAAGCCTGAATAGGGGTCTTGAACTTCACTTTTAGATATGTGGCTGTTGTTTGTTATATTACATATTCCATTTCCTGTTGGCCAAATGCGATTGTAACACTTGCCACGCCTCAAAGCTAAATGATGGCTCATTAGCACGCATGCTTCTATGGCGAACAAGCGTTTATTTTTGGCCACATTTTTTTATAGCTGTTTGTCATAAATAGAAAAACACTAAAGGCAGCACATACTCATATACAAGCAGATCGACAGACATACAGAGAGACAAACCGTACCTCGGTACATTTTAGGGGGCGCTGCCAAGTTTGTGTCTTAAGTCTTTTGATTGCACGAGGTAGAGGTAGAGGTGCTTGTGCCTTCAGTCTCTTGATTAATGCCGTTAGGCGTCGCCAAAGCGCAGCCAAGCCAAACCTTCTTGGCCCGAGTGAGTGCGCGTTCTATTGTTTTTTAATTTTTGCCCATTACTCTACCTCGTTTATTTCGCCTAAAAGCCGCCGCAATTACAGTGGTGAAAAAAAGGTTTTATTTGTTTGTTGTTTAGCCCAGCAAACGAAAACCAATCGAACGAAAGCCAACACAGAGCCAACGGAAAAACCAGATTCAGATTCAGATTCAGCCCCAGAGACTGAGACTGAGACTCAAGATTCAGATTCGCTTTCGGTTTTGCTTGTGTGTTTTTTTTTAGCTTCCCCCTCGCTTTGCCCTCGCATTCGCCTATTATGCAATGGGCTAGGCCAGATATCTGAATCTGAATATCTTATAACTGCGACTTTTGGTATTTATGCTTTTCACACGGCGAGCCGTTCACGTGTTTAGCACAAATTCCGCTCGGAATATATACATATATCTTTATAGATACATAAGTATGTTTAGACCCCTCTTCTAATTTAAGCAGCAGCTAAAAAATTAGAACAACGCTCGCAACACGCAAACTCAAAGAAGAAAAAGACAGCAAAATAGAGTCGAAAATTAAACACAAAAGCGAACAGCGGGTCAGGCACATGAAGATCCATAAAAAAAATATGTAGTTAACGTTAGCGTTAGACGACGGGCATCAGAAGTTTATTATTAAAAAGTCGGAGGCACAGCACAGCACAAGTCAGTAGGTACGAGTACGAGCCGGAGTTTTTATTTTATTTCCCTTTTATTTATTTTTTTTTGGCACTTGTTGCTTACACTTCTTCGATTCGCTTTCGGGGACAAGAGGGAAAGAGAGTTTTAAAGTAAGAAAAAACACGTCCAGCGCGCACGAGTTGCTCACAACGACTGACTCAGGCAGCACTGGCTCCGGGGATCTGTTTGAGCCACAAAGCTTTCGCCATGAAGCTTCCACTGGAACATGGAACATGGAGCTACGTCATCGTTAAGATCTCGGCTTGTTTTGTTTGGCCGTCTTTGTTTTGGGCTCTCAATTCGCTCACGTTGCTCGGTTTCCGCTTACCAAAGTTAAAGTTGGTTAGTTGTTAACGTTCTGGGGAGGCGACTCGATCCGCTCGAGACTCAAGTGTTGGCCTAATGGACTCGACTACTCAACCAGCTCGTTAATTGCAGGCGTCGGGGCAATGCGATGAGTGTGTGGTTTTGGCTCTGCCTTTTGTAATTGAACAATTTTGCGGCTCTTTCTCAGATCTCATTGATTACGACATGCTGCAGGTTGCATTCGATCGCATCGATGGATGAGTCGTTGGATTTCCCCCCTGAAAAACCAAACCCTCAGCCAGAGGCATAAACGAAACGCACGATTTTCATGTATTAAGAATTTCTTGTTTTGTTTTTTTGATTTTATTTGTATTTCAGTTTTTCTTTCTGCGCTTTTCTTGTTCTGTGGCTTTATTTTATAATTTTTCATTTGTTCTTTACCCTTTTTTAGTTTTTATTTTTTGTGTTTTTGTGTTTTTTTTGTTCAAGATTACAGAGTTGTTCAGCAATGTAAACGGCTTTGAAAATCTCGCACGATAAGCTCGATTTACCTGCTGCAAATCGGGGCCCTTTTCTGATCTGATCTGATTAAAAAATGCCTTCTCTCTCGCCTTGAATTGGGAGAACTCTGCCTTGTTCTCTGAGTTATGTGAGCTATGAATGCTGAATTAATTTACCGTCTTTTTGTAGTTCTTATAAATTAATTAATTTATAGTAAAAATAAAGCTATAAATGTTCTTGTTTTGTTTTTTTTTTGTTTTCTTTCATATAGATTGCAATGCATAAAATAATGTAAAAACCTATCATTATGTAAGCCATTCAAACTTGCCATCATCGTCAACATCAACAACACAACCGAATCGATGTAGTTCCTTGTATTATACGTTCAATATAACAAATAGATATATATATATGTCTATACACATGCGCTCTAACGGAAAACACTGGGAGAAATCAGAGGGAATAATGAATCTAACAAACGACAGAGAGTCCTGCTGTGGCCGGTAAGCGTGCTAATAATAAGCCATACAAATTTAATTAAATTTAATTTAGTTATTTATATTCAACTTTAACTTTTGGCTAACTAAAGAACCCAAAAACTCCGCAATAAATCCTGACAAGTTGTGGCGTTCACTTAACGCTCTCTCTCTCCTTGCCCCTGGTATAAGCCTTTGTCTTAGATGAAACCCCATTTTGATGTTTATTGTAATTATTAATTAATTTCTTTTTTAATTAATCCGTTATATGATATTCCGAAAAGTAATTAGGTTGAAAAATATGGAAAAAGAAGAAGAATTTCCTTCTATTTTTTGCTCACTAGAAAATTGAAAATTAAGTATATATCTCGTTGACGAAAAATCTAAGGAGAATCCTAACGAAATTTGAGTTCAAGGTTTTGGCCTTTTCGTTTTTTGTATTTTATATTTTTTTTTTATTGGCATGAAATGAGTTTCGTTCCAGTTTCAAGTTTCCGTTTCCTCTGGCAGATACTCAAACGTATCCATCCGTGCTCTCTCATTCTGTAAAGTTAAGAATCTTATTCGATTTAGCTATATAATTATTAGATTTTCTTATCAACCCAGCTTCTGGTTTTTTAAATGTTTTGTCTTTTTTGGTTTTTCCTTGGAGTTGACACTGAACAATTTTCATAAACGATCGCGATTCGATCTCTGGTTTTTGGTTTTTTGGTTTTTTGGTCTTCTCTGGTACACATCTAATGGTATAACTAGGTATAACTAGAGTTACAGGCTAAACTAATTCATTCTTCTCGTCGCAGCTGCCCCATATTATGGGGATTCTTGAACTGCGTTCTGTGTTCTGCTACAGAACCCTCTCTGGCCTTAATTATTTTGTGTTTTTTCTCAACTACAATCTTCAGCATTGGTTTTCTTTTCTTTTTTGGGCAACTAACTAAATTTAAATACATTTAGACCTTTAAACTTTTACCATGTCGTATATATATACGTATATGTATATATAATTTAGATATACGACCATATACGACAGTAGTACAATATAATATTGCATTAAAAGTGATTTCCTTTTGACTGATCTACTCATTTATATTGGGTTTTTAATAATAGTTTAATATTTATAGCTTTATCCTTTGAGTTTTCTTCTCCTTCCTCGTAATTATTAATATAGTTTTTGTTTTCTTTTGTTTTTTTGTTTTTTTTTTTTGAGTGTGTGGTGTATGCTCTGGCAGTTCTTTTCCAATAGTACAAATATTTTGCAAATATTCACTTAGTTGTCCATAAATTGTTTATGCATTATTTTCAGTTTTAAAGTAAATCGTTTCCCATATACACATCTAGTAAATTTTCATGTTTTTCTGAATTACAATTAGCAAATATTACAATAGATATATTTATATATGTATTCATTTGTTACACTCATGAGTTAAAGTAATTTTTTAGTTATTTCTTTGGATGATCTCTAGACTTGGGTTATGCTAATTGGAGTGTTCCTAGAGCGAAAGTATTTACAATGGGATCTCGAGTACCCGTTTCGTGTTTTGGTTGAGTAACCATTTTTTTTTCTTTAAAAGGAGCGAAGAGCGTCTAGGCCTAATGATGTTTCCTATATAAATCTCGAATCTATTTCTGATTTGTTTTTTTTTTTAGTATGGAAAAAGTGTTTAGTGTGTTTAGGGTTACAAGTTGTGTTAAAGTTGTTTATTTTTTGGGAAAAGTTCTTTCTCGGAATGTCTATATTAAAGCTCTTCCGAACTCTGGTGCCGCCGAACTCATTCCATTACAATTACTATATTCTTTTGATCTGAGTGGGTTTCCAGTTCTCTATATTTACACATGGGATTGGAGCGTTTTTAAACAAATTTTCCATTGGCAGTGCCACCATTTTTGTTTGGATATTTTCTTTTGGTGTCGCTTGATCATAAGAGATATTAATTGCACATCTTGGGGGTTTATATCTGGCCATTACCTCTCTGCATCCACCCCTCTCTCTCTCTATCTCTCTCCTCGTGACTGTGCCCTAAAGCGAGCAGTACTTGGCACAGGTCTGAGTCCCTGTCTCAGATTCAAGTGGTCTTCTCTGATCCTGCATCGGCATCTCCCGGTCCTGAGCCAGTTCTTCCTGCCGCTGTATAGCTGCTGCTGCTCCTGGTCATGGTTTTTATTTGTTAGTAAGGATGCGTTAGGATGCATGCACAACACACACACACACACACACAAAGAGAGATTAACACACACACACACATAACAAAAAGGGAGAGAAACACACAGAAACAGACAGATAGAGAGGTGGAGATATTGAGGGGGCGAGAGTTTAGATGCGATATGATGCGGTTTTATAATGACGCCCGCTGATGATGATAATCCTCGCCAGCCTTTCTTTTCGGATGCAGTCAGTAGTTTTCAGATGATCGATGATGATCGTGGAGTCATGAGGAACATGATATGTACACCATACCGATCGCCTGATGGGGCAGCACGCTCCCGTGTTATATGATACTCTCTCTGTTCCGTTCCAGCTCCTCGGTCTCGTTCTCGGGATCCACGCTCGATGTGGACGACACGCCGCAGATTTGCATCTCGATCTCGGCCAGTCGATTCTCCAGATCCCACTGTTGCTGCGACAGTTTTGTATTCAGAGCCTGATTCTCTGATTCCACTGTATGCAGGCGTTCCCTCAGCCGCTTAATCTCATCCTCGAGAGCTTCGTGAGAGCCCAGTAGTGGCGTGGTTCCGCCACCAGCTCCACCCACGCCTGCTCCATAGCACTCCAGTTGGGAACTGGAGTCGCAGATGTGACCTAAACAGGGGGCGAAAGTTACAAATTCATAGCTTATGCTGTAGTCTGTGTCATCAGATTTAATCTCTGTCTTTATGGTGGTGGACTTACCCGTGTGACTCGGCTGCGATTGGGGTCTTATTGAATGATGCGAGGTGGCCCTGCTTCGTGGTCGCTCCTCGGACCCATGGGCACTGGGGCTAACCGATCTCGGGGAGTCAGTGGCCCTGGCCAAACGGTCGGCATAGCTGCGGGGGCTTTAAGGGTAGGACATTAGTTAGGAGTTACAAAAGGGGATGGGATAGCACTTTAATGAAGGAACAAACCCTCTTTCCCATCGAGTACCCATAAAAAACACACACACACTCGATTAAACACAACATTCCTTCTGAAGTGCTGTTGTTTCGAAACCACAATTCAAACGTGGCTGAAGGAGAAACTCACCTGTAACCATGCGACTGAGAGGATTGTTGCGTGGACTCTTGCCGATGTGGCAGATGCTGCTGCTGGGCCGCCTGATGCTGCTGCTGGAGTTGCTGCTGCTGCTGCTGCTGCTGCTGCTGTTGGAGCTGCTGCTGCTGATGCTGCTGTAACTGCTGATGGTGGTGCATCGTTGCCGGTGGCAACCACATCTCCTCGAGCGATGTGCGGCCACAGCTTTCGACTAGGCCCGGCGTCGATTGGCAGCGACCCATGGCAACTACATTAAAGTATTTGACTGTGTTTTTAAATCAAAATCGTTCACAACCGGAAGCGGACGCAAATGAAATCGATAAACGACAAAAAAAGGCAGAGAGAGAGGGAGAGACGGAAAGACGGAACGGAAGGCGAAAACAATCGAATCGTGTTATTCTGGGGCAATCGTATTTCGTATTCGTATCTTTGAATTTCGAGTAATGTTTGTTTTTGGTGGGGAAAAAGGCGGAGGCTGAGGGGAATTCGTTATTGGAATGGGATAATATTGTGTGATGGTGGTGGTTGTTGTGGGAGGGGAGCGGGGAAAGGGAAAGGAGGCAGGGAAACAGGACACCGGGCAGGGAAGCAAATAAGACAAGTGCCTTTACCTTTCTCCAGCGGTGCCTTCTTGTACTTCTCCAATCGCTTGACGGCTATCGACTCCAGACGAACACGCGCCGCCGGATACTCCTTCAGCACGTCCCACATGTCCTTCTTGCTCAGGACGAAGAGGTCGCTATATCCCACCGAGCGAACGCTGGCTGTGCGTCGGTTGCCTGTTTTTGTTTCGCATCGTGAAAGTTGCCAAAGCAAATGTTTGCCAACGCAAAGAGAAAAGTTTAATGGTCTTGCAAAAAAGCATTTCCCGGCTTGAGTCGCTGTGTGTGTGTGTGTGTGTGTGTCTCAGTGTGTGTGTGTGTCTGTCGATTCTTCTTGTTGACTTGGCCGCACAAAGACATTAAAATTGCATGCCACACAATATGGATAGAAAGGTCGAGGCAGAAAATAGACAGGGACCCCAAGAGCTGTATTTTATCTCTCGGCAAGTAAATATTAAATTGGTTCAACACGCAGACATGTTTTGATTAAAATCAATGTAACAAAAATTAAGGTTTTACATGGAAATAATGTATCAAACATATTTTTAATGAAAAAAGTTAATATTTTATCTAGCAGGATTTTTTAAAATACATTTTATGCACTTTCCTTTAAGTTTTGTAAACTATTTAAAGGATTTTACTTTATATTAGTATTTTAAATGATTTTATTCAAGCCATTCTCAGTTTTATTTAGAATTTTTCCATAAAATAAACCTTTATTCCTAAACAAATATTTAATATTTTCTGTATTCCTCAAATACTCTTCTCTATAATAAATATCCTTTAGCTTTAGTCTTTTAATACAATATTTCTATAAAAATCTCCCTGTGCATGTCATGCAATTACCCCAGCTCTCTTTTAACATGAAGAATCGCTTGCAGGTATATGTAGGTGTGTGTCTGTGGCTTGTGTCAATGGGTCGTATACTTAATGTTAATTACACAACTCTCAATACAATTACGTGTAGAGAAACGTTTAAATTACGTCCAGGCAAAGCAATACAACAACAACATCGACTCAGAGACAAATATTTATATATATAGATAGAGAGAGAGACAGGTTAAAAGAGATACAGAGACAGATTCACATAGATAGAGAGAGACAGAGGGACAGGTGGAGCGTCTAACTAGCGTAAGAAATTGCATTTCAGTGCGAAAATTCCTCTAGGCGATTCTCACCGTTGATCGAACTCGAATGGATGGCACCAGGACCAGAATAATGCTTTTAAATCATGCAGAAACACAAAGGCATTTTAAACAATTCGATTTTCGCTGTGTGATTGAGTGTGTGTGTGTCGAACTTAGGACCTCCCAGCCTTTAAGGCGTAAAACTTTCGGGCCACCTTAACTTTTGTCTGCAAATTGAGTTGGCAACAACTCCTGCCTTTCGATAAACTCAATTAGCTGCCGCTCACGGTTCATGGTTCATTCCCGATTCACGGTGTTTGTGTTGACGCCTTGAAGTATGCAACTCACAGATACTTATTTATATCTCACACATGCAGTTGGTAGACAACAAACACACACACACACATTCCCTGGTTAATTATGACCGCGGCAGGGTCGAAATTTCTGTCCCACTTCCCAGAATCAACTTCACGGTTGGCTGGGCCTAGCAACTATTAAATGAAATTAAAGCGGCGTTTACTACGTTTTTTTGATCGTTTTTTTTTTTTATGCCAACCACAATTATTTCGCGCATTTTTATAGTAGTATGTATCCCTACAATAAAAAATGTCGGAAACAATAAAATCAAGAGGGAGCGAGTCCGAGAGACCCGTGCGAGTGCATGCAGGTGCTATAATTGCATTTGACATTCATTAATTTTTCAGACGCGTGAGAGGTCGGTGGAAGTGCAATATAAAAAATTCGTTGCACACTCTTAGGGCGGCAAAAAAATCTATATTTATTTATATGCGTGTTGGTATATGAACAATTTAAAGTGACAAAGAAGAAAAAACGAAAATTGTATTTTCCATATGACAGATATTTATAAATTAAAAAATGTAAATTCTATAAATATTGATTCGAGAATGCTCTGTGGATGGGGTGCTGGCGGGTTTACAAGTGCTGAACGGGTCTCTAAACTATAGCTTCGGCGGGGCGGGAGCGGTTTCTGTTCGAACACTTTCCAGTTAAAACACTTATTACAGACAATTACACATTCCACAGATAGTGAAACACACACAGAAAAAGAGAAAGAGATACGTTATATGCTTTCTAGGTTTTTTTGTGTGATATAATAATAATAGAGTGTGTCGTCTGTTAATTAATAGAATTTTCATTTTTAGTTTTCTTTGGTTTGGTTTTGGTTTCGTTTGGTTTTTTTTTTTGATTTTCTGGGGGAAGGTTGTTGTAGTAGTTACGTTATCGGTTATTGTTCCGCCTGTCGCACTAAAACGGGATATTTACCAAGTTCTTTACCTGCGGTGCCCATATTGAGTATACTAATCTCGCCAAAATAGGAACCGGCCTTCAGTGAGGCCATCACCGTCTTTCCATTGTCGGCCACCACCTGCAATCGTCCTCGATTCACAATGTACATCTCCTTGCCCACCTCGCCTGCCGCAGAAAATGCGCAAAGAATTTAAATGGAAAAATGCTATTTGGTTCGTTGCGTAAGGATACTCACCCTTTCGGCAGATGTAGTCGCCGGGCGAGAAGAGCACCGGCCTCAGGCGTAGGACCAGTTCGCATAGGAAGCCGGCCTCGGTGTTTTGGAAAATCTCCACCCGCTTAAGTGTATCTAAATGGACGTTAATTGCTATTTCAGCCTGCCGAAGGGGAATCAGAATCAGAATCGGCATAGAAATTGGTATAGATTTCTCCTTGCTTCCTTGCAAGATAATGGACAAATCGTGTTCGGGCAGCGTACTTACCTTTAATTTATCAGGAAGACAGGACACGGCGCGCTCCTCGTCCGAGCATTTTTGCGTGAGCCACAGGTAATCGAACCATTTGATGACCTTCACCTGCAGATGATTCGGCACACGTCGCATCCGCATGTACGTCTTCACGCCATCCAGCTTGGCTGAAGTTCCCAAAAAATCCAGAAAAAAAATAGACACAGAGAGAAAGAGAGGAAAGAGAGAAAGGAAAATGTTTTATTTGTATTTGCTGAGGATTTTCCTGGAAATGGATACGCGACTGGCATACAAAGTGCGTGGAAATTAGGGGTTTTTGTACCATGGGATGTACAGGTTAAATAATTGCTAGCAAATTTGTGATGTTTCGATGTTTGAGATAAACTTTAATAAATTATAGGTTTGCAGGAAATGTAAACCTTTATTTTCTGGGATTTTTTAACGAGATTTATTTAAAAAAAGGAGCTTGTATGTATTTTTAAACGCATTGATGTAAGTCTTTCCTCATAAATATTAAATTTAAATAGCTATACTTTCCATATAATGTTTAAATTTATTCTAAATATTTCTTCCTGCACTTAAACTTTATTTTCATATCATATACCAAAAGTTTCCAAGTTTGTTTTTAATTTTTATTTAATTACCCACAACATCCCTTCTGCTTTTGTTATTAAATTTTTCCCACCGTACTTAGGCTCTGGCCCCCTAATCGGTCAATCAAGATGGTCTGCATAAATTTGTAATATAGGGCTTTTAGCTGTCCGACAGAATACTGCGGGACTTAAGCTCTGGCCGGCACACCTGGCGTATGCTTGATATATTGATTACTGAAACCCACCCGGGGCGGGGCTTCTGTTTAGCCAGCAATTAACTATCCCCTCTTGTGCCGGATGAGCAGGCACAAAGCCAGCATCGCCGAAAGGAACCAGACCACATCTATCGGTGGCTTAGTGGAGTCCAGCCATCCAGCCAGCCAGCCAGCCAGCACGCTGCAGTTGATGCAGCTTAACAATGAGCGATGCTTGCCGCTTGCTCGCTCGATTGGCCATATCTGTGGAATGTGAAGCATTCCGTGTGACCGGGGACAGGACACAGCTAGTAGGACAGGAGCAGTAAGACAGAACAGGACAGGATACTTGATTCTATTTGAGCAATATTGATGACAACTGGCCTTTGTTTCCATGTTATAGGGTACGCATCCACAGCCACATTCCCCCTGCAAGCGGTGGATGCGAGTTCGATAAGAGGAAATTAAATCTCTTGGCTCGTCAGTGGTAACAAATATTGACACAATTTGTCGTCGGCGGTTGCCGGCGGGGAATGAATGAAAATGTGGAGTGATGGCTGCTGCTGCTGCTGCTGATGTTGAAACAGGTAGAACTCAACTCAACGCAACGCAACTCAACTCGACTGAATCGAACTGAGTGCTGCTGCGTCTTTTGTGTTTGCTCGTGCAAACATTTGAAAACCAACTGACAAACAGGCAAACAGATTGAATACAAATAAATACCCAGTTACCAGGACTAAAAGTCCAGAGGGAAAGAAGGGCGTGGGCGTAGGTTGTGGCCAGAAGGGACATCATCTATAATGCAATCAATCGCCAGGTTCCCCCGAGCTCCTCGTAGCTCCATGAGCTTCCTAGAACTCCTCGCAGCTGACGGAGCTTTCTGAATCTCCTCGCTGCTCTCTGAAGCTCCTTCCTGCTCTCTGAAGCTCCTTCCTGCTTCCCGAGTCTCTAGTTTTTCCCAGTTGGTCATTTGTCATCTCTCAATTGTCAAATGTCCTTTGTTGTCCAACTCAAATTTCAGTTCGCTTGTCTAATAAGATAGCAGACAAGGGAATGGGCTTCAGGGAAATAATGAAATATTTTTTGTAGAGCCTTTAAATATAAAGTAAATAATAGAAGAATAAATTTAAGCTATAATTTCTTTATTTACTGTCAGGTAATAAGACAGAATTTAATTTAAATTAAAAGCAATCAGAAATTAAGCTTTACAATATCCGTTCTATGGTCTGTTGGCTTTCTCTATTCCCTGTTCTTATTTGAGTTGCCTTTTTTTCCTGCCCCAGAGTCCCCCCCGGTAAAGTGAAAGATTATTGAATGGCAGTGTCTGCCTCTTGGCAGCCATTACACATATCCGGATATGGATAACGATAGAAATGGCGCAGCACAGACACACATGTAGCCACCTTCTCCTGCTCTAGTTTCTATCCAACAATTTCAATGATACTACTACGAGTGAGCCATGCAAAATTACAGCGATTTTTATTGCGGCTTGAACGCATTCGACACTCGCTCGCCGCTCCCACTCGTACGTCCATTGAATTTTGCAAACCATTTTTGCTCGGCACGTCCTTTGCGGGTTTTTGTTACAATTGAAAATCAATCTAAATATTAATTGCATATTCGATGGCGCAGCGCGCAGCCATGGTAAAAATAAACAAATAGGAAAGTGAGTCTGCGGCGCTCTGGGTTCGTATTCGATTGTGTTGGGACTCAGTAATTGCGGTTGCCTTCGATAGACTCCTCTCTCTCTGGCTGCCTGGCTGCCATGTCCTTCCACTGTCTGTGTCTCATCTTGGTTTTTGGTGTTTTTAGAAATTACTGAAGCTTTAATTCCTTTGCTTGCTCTGCGGCTGAACGAAGGAGCTTATCCTGTTTTCTACGTTTGCTCTCCATTTTGTTTCGTTTCGCTCGCTCTCCTTCTTCCATTTGGTTGCATTTTGTGAGCAAAATTTAATTTGCCATTTTTTGCCCTCAAGTCACTTGGCCAAAAAGGAGAAGAAGGAGGGAAAAAGGAGGGAAAAAAGTGCATTTGGCTTCGCATTCTGCTTATTTCTTATTTATTTTTCATTTTATGCTCTGCTTCGCCTACAGTTGCCCCCGGGCGAACTTTGATCTGCTTCTGTTGCAATTTTCGTGGCGGTTTTTTTTTGGTACGAAAAGTAGGTCCTTGGGGCCCTTCTTCTTCTTCTGTGTGTCACCTCAAACTAAGCTCTACCGCTTCTCAATAATTACATTTACCATTTTCTGACTTGACTTTTGTCTCTCACAACACACTGACAGCTGAGGACAATTGCCGCCAAAGGATCAACCGCAGACAGAAGTCGGGCATGTGTGTGTGTGAGTGTGTTTCTGCATTTGAAAGAAATCTGGGTGCAAAAGTTCAGGCCATTGTCTGGCAACAAACTGCAGCAGCACCAAGTTTCATCCCGGCTAAGGAAGGGGATCGCACACAAACAGTAAATATGCGTGACAAAAACTTGCTCTTCCTGCGCGAGGAGTCTTTTTCATAAAAACGCCACACACACACACACACACACCCAGAAAATCCCTGCCAGAAATATGAAAAAAGTAGGGCGGGTGGCTGTACTCTCTGTGTGTGTGTGTGTGTGGAGCAAGTGAAAATTGCAAACTAACTAGAAACCACTTAAGAGTCAAGCTGATGTGTTATGCCAAAGACGGAAGTTGGGCTCCGTGGGGATAGGACAGGAGACAGGAGACAGGAGACAGGAGGACACGAGACAGGAGGAGTCAGGGTCCCAGAACAATGGTCCCCAAATGGGAGTTGCAAAGCTCTCTGGTGGATGGCTGCCTGGCTGGTGGCATTTGCTGAATGTGCACAGGAATCGAAAGGAATTGTCTGCGATTATCACCCCGAGTGCAGGGAATGCCTTGCCACGAACGAGTCCTAATGGTCTGCGGGGGCTTTTCCACCTGCCATTCCATTTGGAGAAGAATATCAGGGATTTAAAAGAGTTTATTGAACAATAATATGAACTTCATCAGGATTTGTGTTTTTCTTTTGGGGAAAATAATAGCTTGTGTCTGTTTTCGTTCATAAAGAATAAAAATATAAAGGATTCTGGATGAGTTTGATAACAAAATAATATATTAAAGCATAAATTATAGTTTTTAAACTATAAAATAAATAATAACTATAAAATTAAACTATAAAATAAAAATATGAAGGATTCTGAATGAGTTTGATAACAAAATAATATATTAAATATAAATTATGGCTTAGAAACTCTTAATTCAGACATAAAGATAATAATTGAAGTTAAAATATTGTATTTGTTATGCAATTAAATTAAATTTAAGGCTTCTTTGTATAATATATATTATTAGAAGGAAATAGGGAGTTTACGAAAGCTTTTTCTAATATTTAATAAAATTAATAAACATTTTTTCATCTCAAGAGAATTAAGTACAGAAAAAATTTATAGAAAACTCTAACTTAATGCGACCAGAATTCTCTACATAATTTTGTTAAAAATCTCCTGCTTCCGTAGAATGTTTTAACCTTTAATAACCCCATGTCCATGTCTATCCATACAATTTCAATTTGAAGTACAAAAAGGCATTCTGCCAGGGATTTTTGTACCTTAATTATGCATTTACCGCTGGTGCTGGTGCTACAGCTGTTGATGATTCCGGGGGATCCCAAAACCGAAATGGGAATCTGAATCTGAATGTTTTCTCCAACAATAAACAATGGCCGCCAAGTGGCAGGATGCCGGAGGTTGGCTAGGAGGCGGATGATGGTCGGAATGAAATGCTGGGGATGGATTTATTCAGGCGGTAACTAAAAATAAATGCGGCGAGCACCTCTCGCAGTTTGCAATAACAATGCGCATGCCAGCTGCATCAGGAGAAGGACTTGACTGGCTGCTGCTGATGCTGTTGAAATCCTTGGGAAATTCGCCATTCAAGGATAATGGAATACTTTGCCCTTAAAGAGCAGCTACATGCCGTAACAACGACAACAACAACATCGAAAGCAGCTAAAGCTGCAGAAAAAAAAATGTGGCAAGGGGCACAAGAACAACAGCGGGCATGTTCTAAAAATACGACAGTAAGTTGGTGTACATGCAGCTTAATGGGCAAAAGCGGCCACCAGCGGCGACTGCGTCTACGATATTGATTGGAATCCGCATATATATGTATATCCTTCACACACTCACACTCACACACACGGTTACAGCTATGGGGCATAACCAGAAGCAAACATAAACTCACACAAACACAGGACATGGCTGTGGCAAGCAAAAGCAAACAGCGAAACGAACAACAAACACAAACCAAGCTGAAAACACACACACTCACACATATATAAGACCCCCCCACCCCAGGCACACACACACGCAGCAAGGGCGGGCAACTTAAAGTGGATAATGGACGTCGCTGCATCCCACTTTCCTTTCCCTTCCTTTTTTCGAAAAGGACGTTCTGAAAAAAAAATAAGGAAAAGAGGTACGGTCCAAGGAACACAGAGAGAGAGTGAGAGAGAGAGAGAGGTAAATCGAAGAAAGCGATACCCTGGAAAGGTCTGCAAAAATCCTTTGACAGCCCCTGGCCACTGGAATTCGTGGGATATCCCGTTTTTTGAGAAGGATACATCTTGTAGCTTTAAGAATTTTTTTATGAATTAGCACTGGCAAAATAAGGACATTATTTGTTATTATATTAAAAATAATTATTATGTTAATGCTCTGGAAAAAATTAGTTGAGAATTATGGAGATAAGAACAAATTTTACAACTAAAAATGGGGAATTATTTAAATATTTATATTTTTAAAAGATCTTCATGTAAAATAATTTTTATTATAAGAAATATCAATGATTCAGGACACATTCTCAAGGTGCTCATGAATTCTAATTTCCAATAAAAATAAACCATTATTTTTTCCCTATTATGTCCCTTTTCCCTCAGTGTGTGGAAAGGATATTGCCGGCTCCATGTCCTGGGCCAATGTCGATTGCTCGACGCGCGCGTTCTTGACTCAGTTCGTTTGCCTTTCGTCACTTTGCCTCGTTGCTATTTTTAGTGCCAGCATTGTGGTGGCCAGGCAAAAACAGAAACAAAAACAAAAACAAAAACAAAAACAAGAGCCAAAAGCAAGGGCAAACAGCAACACTTTGGCCATTATGCATTTAGCAAGTTGAAAATGAAAAACGAAAATGAAAATGAAAACGCTTGGCCAAGGCACTACAAATCTTCCTTCTCAGCCGAGAGCTGAGAGCTGCATCTCTCTCCTTTGGATCCATGGCGGTGTTCCGTACTTCCTGCCCGTCCTGTTGGTATTTGTGTTTGTGTTTGCTTGCGCTGGCTTAAATTGAGCGCGTAAATTGTTTTAATTGCAAGGCCAAAAGCCAAGTCCAGCCAGCGAACGAGCGAGCCAGGCCAGGCCATGCCTTGCCACGCCACGCCAAACGGACGTTAATTGTAAATGAAGACTAAGAGCATTTCACCGTCGAACAGAGAAACTCGCACAAGCACAATGCAATAAATATTTAAAAACTAAATAAACCGAAAAATAAAATTGAAAAACTACACTTACACACACACATAGAGGGACACGGGCGATGATTCATATGCAAACTGTCCACATGCATCAATCAAGGTCCGTTGACAGCTTTGCTGACAGCGGGAAAATTTGCATAAAACTATTTACAATAACAATTACATAAAGGCAGGCGCAGGGCGGAGACCGGGTTACGATGGGCGGGGCGGTGCTGAGAATTTACATAATTTTAAATGTCAGTTTTTGAAATGCTGTTTGGACTTTAGCCAAAACAGGCGAAAATTCAATACACAGCAGCCTCCATACTGTGAATGTCCTGAATAAAAGTGTGTGCAGGTTGGTTTTATGACGTGTCTGACACTGAGGAAAATGTTGTATTTTATTACTATTTAAAAAACATTAAATAAGTGGTTAAAAGGTTATAAAACATGAAAAATTGGCCAAAAACTATGAAATATTATATTTTTTAGTATTTAAACTTTATCCGTGTTTCATAGATATTCAAAACCTATTTAAATAAGTCAAGAATAAGCATATGACAGGTTTAAAGTTTGTTTTGAGGCTTGAAATCGACCTAAAAAGAATCTGCGACTCATATTACGTATACGTATGCTAGAAAATTTCATAGATGCGTAATCTATTTAAAAATTGAAAAGAGTATGATAAAAATTGTTTAAGGTGTTTATTTATTTCTCCCTGAATGTTGCCCAAAACGTATGTAATACATTTTAATTAGCATAATAATTATTAAAGATTTCCTTAAAATATTACGTATACGTAATATTTTTTATATCGCACTTTTTGACAATATTTCAGATGTTTTAATTTCTGAGGTACCTTTGACTGTGTGTGTTTGATTTTAATTATTATTTTAGTTATTATTATAACAGATTTCCTAATAATATAACGTATACGTAATATTACGTATACGTAATATTTTTTATATCACATTTTTTGACAATATTTTAATTGTTGCAATTTCTGAGGTACCTTTGCCTGCGTGAGTTTGATTTTTATTATTATTTTAATTATTATTATAATATTTATCAAAGATTTTCTTATAATATTACGTATACGTAATATTTTTTATATCACAGTTTTTGAACCTATTTCAATTGCTGTAATTTCTGAGGTACCTTTGCCTGCCTGAGTTTAATTTCAATAATTTTTCTCAGTGCCCATCCATGTGAGAGTGTGAGTGAGCTTCTCGATTATCGCAAGCATTTGGCGATTGGCAAACTTTTGCGCTTGTCGGCGTTAACAAGCCACAGCCATGCGTTTAACTAAGCGTGAATGTAACAGTGTGTGTGTCTGTGTGTGATGTGATGTGTTGTAAAGGGAAAGAGGAAGGGTAAGGGCTGAGGGATGGAGAATTCAGAATGTAGAAGCCTGTCAGCGTGTGCCGGAATGTGTGCGTGTGTGTGTGAGAGGTAGCAGCAACATTGTTGCAAAATGATTTTGAAAAAAAAACGAACCATCAATAACTCAAATATAATGACAGTTTTCCACTTGTTGTTGCCTCCTCCCGCTCCCGCTCCCGCTTGGCCGCCCTAATCTGCTTTTCCTGCTTTCCCAGCCAGCCTCCGTGCCCCTAAGTGGGGCTAAATGGATGAATAACTTAAGCCAGCTGCTTCGCCGCTCCTCTTAGTGTGCGATGTTATGTAATGTAATAACGTCAATCAAATTTAAAAAGGCAGACCAACTATTTCAAAATCAATTTTCATGCCTCCCTCCTCCTCCTCAGCAGCAGTAGCAGCGGGAAAGTGGAAAAGCGGCGGAAGGAAACAGGAAAGCGACCTCGGCTTAAGCAAATACACAAGCACAAGTTGTTGCAGGAATCCTGATTCCTGAGTAGGATGTAGGATGCAGAGCAGCAGCATCAGAGGATGTAGGCTAATGTCTCAGAAGAAGAAAACGAAAAGGAAGAAGGCCAAGACTCCAGGACTCACTTTGCAAACTGTATACCCGAGTAAGCCGTGACTGGCGCTATTCGTTGGGGTGAAAAAGTGCTGCTGCATTAGTTAAAGTTAAGTTTTAACTTTTAGACGAATGACGAGGGGCTCTCGTGGCCTGCCTCCCAGGAGGAATACGAATCATTAATCATTCGTCATGTGGGACGGCGACAACATTTCATTTGCTTATCATCCCGGCTCAAAGTCTTCGGGGAAACGAATGAATGAATGAATGAATGAATGAATGAACGAGCGAAAGCAACAAGAGTAGGCCTCAAAGTTGAATGAATCAAATGGGCTGCCGGAAAAACTTATTGCTAAGCCTAGAAATCCGTGACAAGTCAGTGGCTTCCTCTAGGGGCCGAGGCTTAAGTCTGAAATAAAGAGCGCCATCATGGGGTAGTAGAGGCGTTTTAATTAAGGAAATTATCCCTTCGAATGGTTCTGTGGGTATGTAAGGTTATTTTTAAGTCCTATTTGGGCTTATATCTTGATTATTTTTAGGGTCAAAGCTGAATATAGGAAATAAACACTCTAGAAAGTACATTCTTTTCCACTCCACCTACAAAAATATGCCCTTAAAAGTATATTTTTCCTTATCCAACTATTGATTGAAATTTACAGATGACTAACTGTTCCCCATCGATGAATCCCTAAGAATAGGCAAGGATTTGAATGGATCTCCCTTCAAATCAGCGAGTGTGTGTGCGAGTGCATCTATTCAATTTGCTATTTGTATTTCTTGCTTCTAACAGAAAGCCGCCTCTGATGGTTGATTTTTTATGGTCAGCACTACTACTCACTGCCCATCATCATCATCATCATCATCATTCCTGTCCCATCGCCGACCACTCAAAGGCAAGCGCTGAATTGACAAATTGATGGATGGTTCTCCAAAATGCTGCATGCTTCAGCAGCGGCTCCTCTCCTTATTCTCTCTTTTCTTGTATATACAATATATTTTTTTTTTCCTTCCCCCTTTGTATATATGATGCATTATTATTCCGGAAAAGTTTGCGTTCGCCACAACAACAACAACAACAGGAACAGGAAAAGCCTGGCTAAGTGTTTTATTAGCCATCGAGAACAGAGTTTGAGCTGAGTTCGGTTGAGTTGAGTTGATTGTCAGTCAGTGTTTTCACATCGCACACACTACATCGAGTTTTTGTGTTCAATTTTACTGAATTACTTTTGGTGTTCTCTATTTCTTCCGTTTTTCTTCTCTCTTTTCTTCTGCAATGTCATTTATCCTGACCAAGGACCAGATCGAAGAGCTGGAGGATGCCTTTAAAATGTACGATGTAGATGGCAGTGGTCGCATCACTCCCCATAAGCTACGTCTAGCTTTGATTTCCGTGGGCCATGAGAATACGGAATCAGAGCTATACGATCTCATTGGCACGGTGGTTGACGATAGGAATGCGGATCTAAGTTTGTCCAAGTTCATGCAAATGATGGCGCCCCGAATGGCATCTGTGGAAAGTGAGGAGAATCTAACCAAAACCTTTGGGCTCTTCGATCGTGACGGTGATGGCTATGTGAATAATCAGGATGTGCGTGCCTTTATGGTCATGATGGGCGTGGTTGTGACCGATGAAGATATCAGGGATATATGCAGGGAGGTCGATTTGGACCACGATGGCCGCATAAGCCTGCGTGACTTTATGGGCTTCATGTATAGCCCCCTATAAGCTATAGGCTGGCAGTTAAAAATTGAAAATTTGCCTGCAGCAAATATGCAATGAAAAAATAGAGCAAGCAACCAAGCAGACTACACGAAGCAAAAATATATATTGTAGTTATTATTATTTCTATCATATTTTGGCAAGAAAACTGTCAAAAGTTGATGGACGAACATAATTTAAGGACTCAACTCTGACTCAATGACTTTTATTAAACATAATTTCTGATTTATAGCAATTTGTTGCATTTATTCTGAGTTTGATTCTTGAATTTATTGCTAAGAACTATAAATGGTTTTGATTTCTTGATGAATTATGCCTGTCAAGGCCACACTTGTCTTGAAATATTGCAGAGATCCCTGTTTTACAATTTATTTCAACTACTTTTCACTATTTTTAAAGTATTTCTCTGCATGCAGGGGGAAAAAATAAGCAAGCAAGGCAGCCTGGAATTGAAAACGGAAAGAAAAAATTGAGAGCATAAAGCCAGAAATTAATTCAACAGCACGTTTCATCCATTAAGCCGCCAGAGCTTTGCTTGCTGACTTTGCCATCGCAATGCCGCCCTTCCAGCTCCTCTGGCAATGGCGATGGCACTGGTGCTCCTGCTCCTGCTCCTGCTCCTGCTCCTGCTCCTGCTCCTGCTCCTGCTCCTGCTCGCCTGAACATGGACATGGCAATGGACACATGTGCAATGGCCATAGCCAAACACACATGCAAAGTGTTGTGTAAACAAGTCAGCTGCCAGTTGACCGGCAGGCAGCTGCAGGCGGGGCTTAGATGTAGCACCCAGCAGCAGCAGCAGCAGCAGCAGCAGCAGCAGCATCAAGAGCTGGACTAAAGACCTAAGGAGCCTCCTCCTGGCCACAAGGAAAAAAATAAGCCGAAGGTGCCACGCCCCCTTTTGGACTCGCCCACTGGCGTCCAATTGTGCTTTGTTTGCTCCCCAGCGAAAGGCAAGGCCAGGCCAGGCAGGGATCCATCTAAAGGCGAACCACCTTGACTTGTTGTCGCCGTGAGTGGCTTTAATATATATATTTTTTTTTTAGCTGACGCTGCCCTTAATGAAAGCCAGAAATAATGCTGCCGCTGCTTCTTCTTATTCTTGTTTCCGCTTTCCCTAATGCGTCTTCCTCTTCCTGCTGGGCACTCAAAAAAAAGAAAAGGATATTTCCTAAGTTATATCTAAATTAAGGGTTAAATTTAAGGTTAAACAATTAATTTCTTTTATAGACAGCTTCAATTTGATTACTTTTCAATATCCAAGTTAATTTTTCAATGAAAAAATATAAATTTCTCACAGTGCATGCGATCCTAGGCCTTCTTTGCCTTTCACTTGGCATTTTCCACTTAGCTGACTTGGATTGCTCTTGCATTTCGTCCAGTTATTTATGGCTCGGCCGAGTAAACGAGTTCATTTAGCTAATGGCCGCACGCCCAACTGAGCCTACGAGAGAGAGAGAGAGATTGCGCCACGAGTCCTTCGGGTACTTCGAGCGCTCCTTGTGTGCCACAATGGACATTAGTGGCACACTGGCAATGGCAGTGGGACATCATCATCATCATCATCATTATTGCCATGGCAGCGCCAGATTTCAATATTTTGCATACAATTTTTGCCCACCATTCAACCGCACAATCTTGGATTTATTCCCTGCCAAACGCAAGGCAGCTTAGATGGAATAAGGACGAGGACACAAGGATGTATTTTGGCCCATTGTTGTGGTAACGTTTCCCTTTTTCCCTAATCCCGCATTCATATGCTGCGAGGTCCTTCCCGTTGCCAGGACAATTGCTCAGGATACGCAACAAGTTAAAGCTGCTGGTCAGGGTTTCTGGTAAGACTCGGAATTCTGATGGCAACAACACACAGAAATACCTTCAGTCCGTCCATCCATTGTTGAAGTTCACTTTTTCATCTGCGTTTATAAGGGTTTTTTGTGAAAAGGGGGGCGAGTCAAAGAATAAGGGAATGCCAAGGACACGTCTTGTAGCCTCCTTTTCATATTTAATATATTGTTCCAAATTATTTTCATACTGCCACCAATACATATATCCCTGGCCATAACTTCTACATAGCAATGTTTCAGTGTCAGCTATCAGAAGCTTATTCTCTGCATTTTCAATGAAATTTGTCATATTTTCTTTGTTTACATGCAACAAAAACATTAATTAATCAGGCTAAGTACTGTGGGACATAGTATAAACCATGACCTGAATGTTTTCAGAAGGATTTTCTATATTGTTTTCTTTGCAAATATTAAACAATAGTTGTGATTAATTTGAGATAAGTGCCAACTGCTGCCAAGGGTTGTACAATAATATTTTCTGTATTATTATTATTATTATTATTATTATTATTAATGCTATTCCTGACCCCAATCCTAGGCATCCTATTTCTAGGCCACTCACCTTGAAACTCCTTGCGCGCTGCACTCACTGACGTCACTATATTGGCCACATGACCCAGCACCGTGGCGAAGAGCATCAGGCCAAAGAGTAGCTGCAATATGACGAACACATACTCGCCCTTGGAGCGTGGCTTTGGCAGATCCCCGATGGTGGTCAGGGCCAGGGTACACCAGTAGTAACTCTGCAGATATTGCTTGACCACATCGGCCGACTCGGAGTCGTGATAGACCCAGTTGCGTGACCCAAAGCCATTGTTCTTGTGGATGATGTGATAGAGACAGCCGTTCCAATGGAATATCACAAGCAGATAATGGATGAGGGCTGTGCTTCGGAACAAATTCGGATAGTTGGTGTGCCGCTCGGTTCGGTCCATGAAGGCCCAGAAGCGATAGATCTTCACCAGCCGGAAGCTGCGCAGGATCGAGTTGAAGCCGATGGACAGATAGAGAAAGTCCAGCGGCAGCAGGCACAGGCAGTCGATGTAGAAGATCGTCGAGTTCATGTAGTGAGTGCGCAGCTTCAGGGCGTCCGTCTGCAGCACCCCATCCTCCAGGTAGCCGGTGCGGAAGTGGAAGAATATATCGATCAGATACAGGAAGTCGGACAGGTAGTCCAGGCAAAACCAGATCGCAATCGTGCGCCGGTTGATCTCCTGGAAGGCGAAGCGGTAGATTATCACCCAGAAGTTGTACAGGAAGGCCATGGAGACCACCATGGACCAGTAGTAGCACAGCCGCCCCGCCGGATCGAACACAAAGTGCAGCTTCCTTGCTGCCGTCGCCGCTCGTATTCGTTGCGAGGCGGTGCGATGTGGTTTCTGATGATGCGGCTGACCGCCATGCGGTCCGCCTCCGCTGCCGCCCCCACTGCCAGCGCCACCATGATGCGGATGATGCGGATGACCGCCATGAGGTGGCCCCGGGCCACCGGGTCCACCCTGCGAGGGCGGACCGTGTGCGTGCGGGTGATGCGACACCGTGGATGCCGAGTGCTGCAGCTGATAGGGATGATGCGGCTGCTGGGCAGCATTGTGGTGACCCTGCTGCTGCGATCGAGAGCGCGGATAGCTGTGTACAAAAAAATATACCCAAAGGGGGGGAGGGAGGTGTGTTATCCTGAAAGAACTCCTAGAGCTATATATATAACACTCACCGATCCGTGCCGTTGCAGTAGTTGCCGCCGTACTGATTGTGCCCGATGCCGCCCATGGCCAGGCTGGTGGCTCCGCCGCCGGCCAGCGTGTTATCCTGCGAACCGCGTCCCGTGGAGCGATTCCAGGTGCCCAGCAGCGGCTGATCGCCGCTGGCAGCCGTTTTCAGGCGTCCGCGTGACTTGTTGCGTTGCTTGTTGTGCAGAAGATCCATTTCGGAGGCAGTGCTTACGGTGGCCATGTGCGAGTTGGAGGCCCTGGAGGCGCATGGTGTGGCCAGGCTATCGTGCGAAGTAAAGAAACCTTGTTGCGAGACACTCTGGCCGAATTTCGGCTGGGTCATGCCAAACTTTGGTCCTAAATCTGTGGATGGTAAATCGTTGGGACTAAAATTAGTAAAGTTTTTTAAAGGCAAGAGCTAGAATTGTATTTGAGGGCAAACCTAGAATAGTATCAGATTTTGGGTAAAAAATGTACTTAAACAATTGCAAATTTTAATTGGGATGATAAAGCTCTGAAATATTGATAATTATCTAAGCAAAACTCGAGGATTTCGTAAATATAACTAAATTTTGTATAGATTTGGTATTTTCCTTTTTCAATACATTTTAAAAATATAGTTTTCCATACGAAATGCCAACTAGTTTTACCAAGAACAAAGCAAGAGCTAAAGAAAATCTCTGGTTTAAAATCATTTGTTTGTTGTTGTCTTTTAAAATGATTTCAAATATAGAAATGTTGTATTAGCAATCTTGCTTTGCTTTTCAAGGATCTGGGATGACGCGGCCTTACCGAGAAAGCTCTGGCGATCGATCGAGAAGCGTCTTAGGCTCCCCAGATCGATGAACTGCTCGTCGCCGGCCATTGTGGGTGTGATTGAGAGTTCGGTTGTGTGTATGGCGGCACCACCACCGCCACCACCACCACCACCACCGGAGCCACCACCATGACCTCCACCTGTATGCGAGGATACGCCGCCACCACCACCACCTGCCCCGGATATACCAGTGGAACCAGCGCCGCCCACTGTCAGATTCGTGCAGGTCGTGCCACCGCCAGCACTGCCGCCCATGCCGGCGCCCAAATATCCCGCGTTGCTGGCATAAAAGCTACCATCCAGCTCGGCCATCTGCTGCTCGTAGGCGGTCAGCGGATTGATGGATCTGGAGCTATGGTCCCGATACAGTGGCCGGGGCGAGGGCATTAGCGAGGGATTGAGCAGCCCGTTGAGCGAAAGGCGCGGCTGCATGATCTCCGGGAAGCTGGCCCGCGGGGCTAATCTGTGGGCAATGTTTGCCTGAGATGTGGCTGTCGTTCCCGTTCCCGTTTTGGTGTTGCAATTACCAGAGTTGTTTTTGGTTTTGGTTTTGCTGTTGCTTTTGCTGTTGCTGTTGCTCTGGTTGCGGCTATTGCCGTTGCTGTTGCTGTTCTGACGTATTGCAAGTGTTGTTTTGGTCTGTTGCGGCCTGTCATTGTGAGCGGCATAAGCCTGAGTCTGAGCCTGCTTCAGCCATCGTTCGTCATCATCATCGTTAGCATTGGTATCGTTATCGTTATCCCCTTCGACATGGCTGTCGTGGCCATCTGCATCGCCATCGATGGCCGCCTCCCGCCTCAAACTGGGCGTGCCAGCTGCATTTGGCATTGTGTTTTAAGCATTTCGCATTGCCGATTAATTTCGTAATTGATTTCGCATTGATTTATGGAATTCGTATAAATAGTGAAAAATTAATTGCAAATTCTCCATTAATAACGTGTTTTTTTTCTGTATTTCTAGAAGGGTTTTAACACACACACACACACACAGAGAGAGGAATGAGCGAATAAATCACATTAAAAACGAGTGAGATAGGATTTGGTTTGGTGGTGGTTTCTTTTTTTTGTGGCTACAGGTGGCTTGCTTGGTTGTGGTTGGTGGTTGGTGGTTGGTAGTGGTGGTGGTGTTGAAAGTGTTGGTCTTTAACAACAACTCAACTGCAATAACGTTATCAAATAGCAACAGCATTCAACAAGAAACAACAACGAGATGTACAAGGGGACATGGGTATTCGTATGTATGTAGTATATATATAACTAGGACTTATGTTTATTTAGGACTAGAAACTAATTAAATCTTACCAGGACTTGCTTGGGTACACAGAGAAACGGCTATGATTGTTTTCTTTATAATTTTGTATCTAATTTATAATCTAAATATTTAAATTTGATTAAATCTTTCTGTGTTTAACATTAATTTACACTGAAAACCAATATTTTTGTGATTAAAAAATTGTTTCAGCCACAAATAAATAGTTTTAGGATTTTTAAAGATTTTATTAAGTAAATGTGTTCTGAAAATCTTAAAAATTACAATTTAAGGCTTATAAAATAATCATTTAAAAGTCTTTAAAGCTTGTAACTTTAAATATTTATATAGTTATGTAGAAAAATATAATGAATATACATAAATCTTACTCATTTGGCTTTTTTCTCTGTGTACTACTTGCATGCAAAGCTGGATTTGTTGGATGGTGAGGTGATGGCTAAGTACCTTGGCACCAAAGTTGCTCCACTCGTAGCTCCATTTCATTTCGAGCCCCCGAAATGTGCTAATAAAGTTAGATTTAATTACGTGCGCCCAAAACGGAGGAGCATGCAGAGCCAAAGGCAGACCGTGGCAAGGATGCGATGGAGCCGGGCAACACACTCACTGACACACACACACACACTCGCTGTTGGAGCTTCATTACTTTTAACCAGCTGCCTGGCAACTGGCTGCCACTTGGAAATTCATGAGCTGCCACACGCAAGGGCTACGGGATGCTTGGCTCTCCTATCTTGTCCTGTTCTGTTCTGTCCTGTCCTTTGCCGCCGACACTCCTTTCCTGGCCAAAAGACTGGCTCAAGTGCCACTTGACTGTCGAACAGCCAGACAATGAATGGCCAAAGCCGCTCTCTACCTCTCCCCACTATTTGTGTCTATATCTGCGATGTCGCCAGCGAACTGCGTGCGGCGCCACTTTATTTCTATTACGAGCAGTTCGTGTCCTCCTCCGCCTGTTGCCTGTTGCCTGTTGCGGCCAAGTATGTAGCTGCTCCTTCTAGTACACAATACTAGGATATCCAGTAGGATATGTACATACCTGCCTCCAGCTGAGTGCCGGGCCATTGATTATTGGCAGACCGCTTTTAATTATTGCCCAGCTTCTTCTTCTGCTGCTTCTGGGCCAACGTAATTCAATTAGGCCACCAAAAACAATGATGCTGACTCGAGTCGAGTGTCTGTGTTGTCGCGAGTGAAATGCAAAAATTGTCAATTACTTTGGCCCACCTGCCCAGGTCCTTGTCCTGCTACTGCTTCTGCTTCTGCTTCATCTTCTGCTTCTGCTTCTGCTTCTGCTTCTGCTTCTGCTCCTGCTCATTGTTCCTTGCTTTCCACACCTTGAATCCAACACGAATTTGCACTTTCCTCCCGCCTGGCAATAATTTCTAATTAATTCCCGCTTAATGGCAACATACAAATCAACTTGACCGCGTTTATTTATTAACTAATTCCACTTCGGCCACGCCCTTCACGAAGCCACTTTTGCTGGTGGCTGGCAAGCCGGAAAAATAAATGTTATTTAGCTGGCGAATTCATTAATAATAAATGCCACGACTTTTACTATACACATCTCTCTTTCTCTCGCATTAAATGAGATTCCTGGTTGTAATGAACTATTTTTAAGTACTCTCTGGTTTTGCGAAATCTAGGGGAAGAATGTTATTGCATAATTTTGCACAGCATTTAATTTTATAAAGACACCAACAAGCACTGGGTGGAAAACGGTTTCTATTGTTTTAAATCGTTGGCTAAATATAGTTGAGTAATTGTTTATTATACTCATAACTACTACTAACTGGTGGAAACTAATTGGTATGCTAGTAACTTTGCTGTAAAGCTGTGTAAACTGCAACTTTTTGTGGAATAGTAAAGCAGAGAAAAGTATTTAAATATTTTCTGTTATTAGCTGGGATTCTGTGATGTTTATAAGAATGTATACTGGCAGTTAAGTTCCCATTTTAATACATAAATATATTATACTTTTTTAAGAATAGTAACTAATTTCTAGCCAACTTTTACTTTGTAGATACTGTAGGTAAAAGTTAATAAATTGTATAAAATTATGTTCTTATCATTTTATCCTCTTTTCCCTTTTAAATGTTGGCAATACTAATGGGTAATGGGTATTCTCTTGGTCCAATTATTCCTGGCAGCCTTGGCACTTGTTTGATTCCAGTTTTGTTGGACAAACTTAGTTCGCCAGAGTGCATTTCAATGTCGAACACGGTTCATAGTGAAAGTTTTCACTCACACATCCGAGCAAACAACAAACAACAAACAACAAAATGGCGATTGCGTCATTGGCAATTTACAAGCCTGTTGCCCACTTTCAGCCGCTGTCAACGCAAATTGGGCCGATATTCTTGGCCACAGTCAGAGATAATGGTAATGGGAGAGAGCGGAGAGCAACGAAAGATTAAGGGGAGCCTGCATCCCAGCCCTGTCCCTGCCCCTGTCCCTGTCCCTGACCGCATTCCGCAAGTTTGCAGACATAATCTTGCCACTATTTAATTTTGCTAATAGTTGAGTGTCATTAATTTAAACTTTTGCGCTTTTCGGTTTGTCTTGGCTGCGGCCTCAGTGATAACAAAAACAGGGTAAACCCGGGTAAAGGAGCAGGAGCACAGCTCGAGTGAGATAGAGCGAGGAAAAATGAAAAATCTACAGCTTAATGTGCGGCACTTTGTCATGGCCTGCCAGCCGGAAACGGAAACTTGCGACAAACTTGGGCAAAAGTTCAACAAAACGCTTGAACGGCCTCGCTCGCCCCCTTCCCATTCCCCTTCCCCATCCCTCACTTACTCCGTCACAGAGCGCAGGATTTCGGGGCAACCGAGAGCCATGAATTGTCAATAAATTTGCTTGCCGCAAATCATCACAGCCCGGCCTCGGTTTCGGTTTCGGTCTCGCTTTTTTGGTTTTAGGTTTTTTCCTCCTTCTTTTCCCCATTTTTTGGCCAAGAAACGAGAAAGAACGTCCTGCTTTTGGGGTCAAAAAAAACTAAACCTCAATTATTTGGTGCAGCTGCCACGGCAAATGAAAATATTTGAGAACACGAAATACTTTGACAAAAGTTTGCGAGCAAACTTTACTTAAACATACTTGAGAGCCTTACGCAAACAACTAAAGGAACAGGGAGGAGGATCAGCAGCAGCAGCAGCAGCAGTGGAAATGGCAGAAAACCCCAACTCAAAGTGGAAATGGAAACTTAAACGACACAAAAAGGAAGTCGAGCCATAAAAACATTATGCAAAAACCAACTTCAAAAGCCTTCGGGGCAAAGGGGCATAGCCGAAACACACACACACACACAACACGGGGAATTTAAATAGTCAACTGCCAGTCCAATGAACTGGATCAAGGTAAAGCCACCCCCAATAGGTGTGTTGTTTGGGAAACAGTTTTTTTGCAAAATAATCCAAGGCGAAAAGGTCCCAGAAATCGTTGCAGATTGAATTTCTTTTTGCTGTAAAAAGCATATAAAAAACCTAGCAGGCATAAAGAAAGTCCTTTGAAAAGGAATCATAGTTATTGGGAAATTCACTGAGCAAAAAGTAGCTCATTATTTTCAGTGCAAAAGGTTTCTTTTTGGTAATAAATCTGCATTAAAACAATAGCTTAAACACTTTAAGAAATTAGTTATTTCAAGTTTCTTGTTTTTAGAAAGGATTCTTGTAGTTCCTATAACAGTTTTAGAAATAAATATAATCCACCCTAAAAATTCCTAAATAATGATCTGTTCTTGCCGCTATTTATGTCTTAAAGCCAGAAATCCTTTACAAGATTTCCTTACCAAACTTTCATTGAAGAATTCTAGCCTCTGCTAGTCGCTATTGCCAACCAAAATGGCAAAAATTGGTGACACAGGTCGGGGGGCAGGACAGAAGAGAGTAGAAAAGAACAGAACAGGACAGGACAGGACAGGACTGGACTGGACCAACCACTAGGACTTGTTCCACTTGGTGCTGTCCCCGCAAAATGTCACTCTTAATTGGCCCAAAGTCCGCACAAGCACCGCGTCCATGTGGCTTTAATTGACATTGCCGTCCCGTGGTCTCCCTTCCTGAAAGTTCCACCGACGTTTGGTGGCAAAGGGGCAATCAAGCACTCAAATTCTGATTTTCCAGAACTGTGAAACGTGAAAGTGGAAATTTGATACTGCTGGGCCTGTGTAGTGGAGTGCTGGAGCTGGGATTGGGGCCTGGGACTGGGCCTAGGACTGGAACTGGGGACTGGGGACTGGGGACTGGGGCCTGGGACTGTTGGCGTTTGACGTAAGCGAGAATTGAATTTGGGTGACCTGAATGCCGAGGCCCCTTCCCCCTGAATTGTGAGTGAGTGTCTTTTGAGTCTTTCGAGCGAGGGGATGCGGATACCATCCAGCTTATGTTTTCCGCTTTCTCAGCTGGCGGCACCACCTGCTCCCCATTTAAGTAATGAATTTTGTGCATTTTGGCCTGGTTCTTTTCTTGTGCTTCATTTCGTTTGTCTTCGCAGAGAGAGAGAGAGAGAGAGAGCTGCTGCTCCGTAGGCAAATGCGTAATGACAACATTAATGCAAACGACTTCATTTAATTAAACGCTCTTTTGAAGGAGCCGCTGAACTGAGGAAGGCGCCATCATCATTGCGACTCATTGGGACTCATTGCCACCATCGCATTACCCACTCCCATAGCGATTCCCCTTACCTTACCTTACAGTACCGTACCGTACCGTACCGTACCGGCTGGGATCTCATTCTGGCGAGCGTTTGGTATGCATGAATGCGTATCAAGGTGCCATAGGATGGGGATGTGTCACCTCCTCCTACACATACATACATCCCAGAAACTGCCTATGTATGTAGTTGTGCGCACGTGCGTGTAAACGCCGCGAATGTGTACGTACGAGTCCTGTTTATATGCATGTGTAGGCGTGGCCAGGTGAAGCCGCTGGGACAAATGGAGCAGATGGAGCACAGATGCTACACAAATTCACCAGCGGAGAAGCCAATTCAATTAACGCTTGGACAATGAGAAAAGCTGGCCAAAATGTTCGAGTTTAGAGGCGGAAATAGCAGATGGTCAAGCACGGCATATCCGCTTGTCGTTTGTCGCTAATATGGCGATATATGTACATATGTATGTATATGGAATGTGGAATTAAGCCATCATCGAGAATTAAACCCTACAAAAGCCTAATGAGTTGAGGATTTTAATTAAAATTGTGGCACAGCTGATTTAAAGTTAAACTGTGAGGATGCAAAAATTAATTAAACTAAATTTGAGGAGATTTTAAATAAAAACAGATCGATTTTGAAAAGGAATCAGCATTAGGGATTGGCTAGTAATAATTTCATGAGAGACCTGCAATATTCTGAGTTCTAAGAATGCAGCTTTTAAGCCAAGGATCTCTTGTCATGCTTTTCTTTTCTGTATTTATTTGGAAATACAATATACACAAAATATAAATCACATTATCCCTGCACCCCTTTGCTAAGGCACTCAAAATTCCAGCTACCGCCTCTGCGTTACAGTACTAAATGTACTTTAAATTTTGCAACGCTTTCAATGTATTTAAGTGACTCAACTCATTAGCAGTGGAGCCACCAACAAGGATGCAGTGCAGCTGCTGCTGCTGCTGCTGCTGCAACCGCAAAAGCAATAAAAACGCTGGGAAAAGTGCGGGGCCGAAAGCCAAACTGTTCATTTGCATGCGCTGGCGCTCATTACATTTACATTAAACTTTTAATATGCGCGGACATGTGGGTGAAAAAAAAAGGAGTAAGGAAAGGGGGAGGACGACGAGTGTGTGCAAGTTTGTCCGCCGCCAGGATATGCCAGGATATGCGGGTGCAACACTGAAATTGAGTGACAAGCAATGGCGGCTGCCCGCATCATCTGAATACCTTAATTTGTCATGGAATATGTAGTTAATTACGTTTCGGCCAGCTGTGTATTTTTGTATTTTTGTATTTGTGTATTCTTGTTTTTTTTTTGGGGACCAATCTGAGTCGCAATTCCGATCCGACCACCACGGGGGACCTTTAACCCAATGCTGAGCGGTGGCTAAGCCAGCTGAAAAGCGACTTTGGTACCGCATTTGCATTGGCATTGTCGTCGTGGGACATCGGTATGAATGGGAGATGAGCTCGCGGGTCCCGCGTGGCGTATACGTGATGTGCAGAGAAAAACGTAAAACATCACTGACACTTTTGGGGCACTTTTTTTGGGGTTATTCTAGATGGGAGTGGTAATAGTATCATTTTAAAGGCATTTATAAAGTTTTTTCTCTAACTGAAAGCTTAAACGAGAGTAGTTTTGGTTTTACTTTGGGTTTTATATAATCAGCAATTAAATATTTAAATTTAAGAAGCATAATTCAGTTATTTTACTGTAAAAAATCCCTTTTTTTTTGGTGACTTTTTCCCAGTGTACGCATGTTTGGCATGACAAAAACTTAGGAGAGGGTCAGGAGGAGGTCACACACCCATCACATGTGTGTGTGTGTGTTGTACTCAAGTGTAAGTGCATTTCGTTATGAGCTTAGCAGTCTTATAAATGTTTGCGTATTTGTTTGCCTCGACGACGTTGCTATTTACTTGATGTGACCTCTGTGCTCGCTCTGAATCTCTCAGCTAAGCAACTTGCACTTGCATCTGTAGCTGCAACAGTATCTGTATCTGTAGCTTCCACTGTATCTGTATCTGTATCTGTAGCTGCATTCTGTGAATGTAAATGTATCTGTGTCTGGGGGTTAAGACTGTGCTCACAGCACATAAATATCTAAAGGATTCTTGAGTAACTTCTCTAATGGATTTGGGTTAAAAATAAACACAAGGGCATGTGGAGGGCAAACACACGCAAAAAAGAAGAAGTCCTGTGTGTGTGTGTGTGTTTAAGATTTACAAATTAGTTTAATTTAAATTAGAGTGCGAGCACTTAGCAGTCAGTTGCCGAGTGAAATGTCAATTACAGGCGACACACTACAGTGAAACTTCGCTGGCTTCAAGAATATGCTGCTGCTGCTGCTGCTGCTGCTGCTGCTGCTGCTGCTGCTGCTGCTGCTGCTGCTGCTGCTCTGCCAAATTGTTGGCAGAAAATTCCTAGACATGTGCAGGAGCAAAGCAAATAAAATTATACTCCGGCTCTTGTGGAATTTCCATAAAGCTGGGGTAAAAACGGAATGGGAATGGGAATGGGAATGGGAATGGGTGTATGTACGAGGATTTAATGCCTGCAAAACTTAATTCATCCAACGAGCAAGGCAGACATTTTTCGCTCTATCCCCGCAGGCCATCTTGGCAAACATCAAAAAGAAGCAGCAAATTGAAATTGTACTGGTAATTATTTAGGACTCCCCTTCCCCTTCCCCTCTTCCTCTTCCTCTAGGACTCTCACTCACACTTCCACACTTTCACATTCAGACGCCTGTCAGGAACGTCAGGACGCACACCCACATTGCGCAGGACAATGCGGCATATTAAACGATTTTAAGCAGAATTTATATATCTACATATATGTATATATATCCATATGCGATGCGTATGCATGTCATAAAGCTGTCCAGGGGCCGTTGTCCCTGCTCCGTGCTCGGTGCTCCGTGCTCGGTGCGCCTCATGTACCATGTCCTGTGACCATGTCCCCGTAATGGGACGAAAGTAATAAGCGTGGGCCATGGCGGGGCCAAGAGCGAGAAGCTAAGGGGACCAGCTTATTGTTTACGACGTGCTTAGTGGCAAACTCGGCTTTGATAATGAAACGTTGGCAGGCAACACGCGCTGGCAGTTAACGGCAATTGCGACAAATGCCAAAAACAGACAACGCCAGGCCAACAACCAACAGCCAACATCCAACAGCTCGGCTCAGCTCAGCCCAGTACAGTTTTTGGTTCAGCACATGGCCTGTAATTTTTGGCCAGAAAGTTAGATGCATATATGTATGTGTATCTGCGTATACTTACACTGCGGAAAGAGAACTTCTTTTGATAGTTTCTGGATATGTTTTTATGATTTAGAAGTAAAACCTATCACCTAAGCCAAAGAACAACTTGAAACTTGTGTGAAAGATTTACAAAACTGCTTGAAAAATATTATGGATAATATGGATTGCCTTTGTATGATAATAATCCTTTTGAATTTAAATTATTTAGGCTAAAGCGAAGGTTTATTCGCTTAAGAATTGTAAGAAAGATATACAAAACGTCTTGAGAAGTAGAGGTGGAGAACTATCGATAGTTTTATCGGCATCGATAGTGATCTAGTGTTCTTTACCCTAAAATCGTCTGAAAAATAAGACAATACGTAATGTTTAACACTAAACATTCCCTTTTTCAAAAAGCGCTCCATATTTTAATAGATTCTATTAGTTTTATCTTATTTTTCAGACGATTTTAGGGAAAAAAAAAGTACACTAGATCACTATCGATGCCGATAAAACTATCGATAGTTCTCCACCTCTATTGAGAAGTACTATAAATAATTCCTATAATATCGATAACTGTTTAGATAATTTATTAAAAAACTATCTACAGCTTTAAAAACATTATTTAAGCTAAAAAGTTAAGGAGATACTAGCTTTTATTAGTTTAATTTTAATTGTAAGACCGGAATTCCATGCCAACTTTGATAATAGTTTGATTTTCAGTGTACAGTCGAAGCAGTGGAGTGTGTAATGTGAGACAAGACAGCCGCACGTGATGTGATTAGGACAAAGCCGCAGACACAAACACTGTGAAGAGGGCAAGGAAAAACTTTGAGCTTAGATTTTAATTTTTGCCAGCGATAAAACAGAAGCCAATGGGGCAATTTGCGCCAACTAGGCGTATGCGTAATATGCGCCCTAACACGCACACTATATCTACGCACACACCCTCCTGCCTACACCTACTTGTACATCTACACCTCTTTTCCATTTTCTGTGCGTATGCAATGATAAGGATTTTTACCCTCGCAGGCTGATTATGCAAATGGCGGTGCCTGAACCCCCAATAAGGAGATTCAATTTGGATTCCTGCAATGGCATAATTGTAAGGAGCTGACCCGTGGACTGACTCATGCTGGTTTGCCAGTTAAGCACTTTCCTTGCTCCTGCTTGTTCCTGGCTTCTCGGTCCGCAACACTTCAATTAGTTCTCGACTGCTGCAGCAGCTGGCGCAGCTCTTTATCTTCCACAGCCACAGCCACAAATCAATAATTTACCGAAATGCAGTTTGCCGTTAAGGCAGGCTTCCCCCCACCCCCCCTCCAGTTTCCCGGATGAATGAGTTAAGGGTGGATGGGGAAAAACCCATATAACCACATGGGGAAATTGGGGAAAAGTGAGCTTGGGTTTTCTTGTTTTTACAGCCGATAGCACACGCATTATTCGAGCGGGCGTTGCATTTTGGTTAAGGTTTAGTGGTAAAATTCAGTTTAAATTTGCAAAGATTTCAGCAGTAGTTTATTTGCGGATCAGGGGAAGAAGTAGTTTAAAGTAATCGTATTATAGTACACTCTTGAGATATTTGAAACAAGAAACATTTAAAAGTTTTCAACAAGATCTTGGAAGGAAATAACACTAAAGTTTAGTTTAATATTTATGCAGATGTTATATGAAAACTTTTTGATATATATTTCCTCTGCAAGTTTTCAAAAAAAAAAAATATACCACTGAATTTTAATAACATAAGAAAATTTAGTGTTTTAGTCATAAAACAACAACAGACTGATTGCCAATGGATTTGGCCTCCAAAAAGTACACTAGCTTTCGCCCTGAATAATGGGGCAATAAAAACATACATACATACATATATATGGTACATATGCATATGTAAACGAGGAACTTTTGTGGAGAAACCTTTTGTTTTTTTTTGTTTTCAGTAAACATTTTGCAAACACAGTTGTTATTCTGTTATTACGAACAGTACAATGTGCATTATACATAACTGCTGCATAAGCATTAGATATATTATTCGTTTTCCAGCCTTCTCGGAACTGGTCGTACCTCATTGTTTCGACAGTTTTGGTGCGTTTATGCCAAAAATGTTTTGGCTACCAGCCATGCTCTGATTACCAAAGTGTTTGCCAGTCCAAAGGAGTGTCTGTGTGTGCGTGTGTGTGTGCCTGTGTTCTGCAAGTCAAATTAAGCTAAAACCGCTTCAAGTTGCAATTTCCGACACAGCATCTTGGCTTGAAGGATATGAGTATTTTGTGCAAGAGCAGATCCTGCAACTATAATTAAAACTTTCGCCAGCCAAATTGAGATTTAAAGTTCACTGAAAACAATAAATTACTAACTATAAAATGGGTTTAAATAAATAATAAAAATTTAGGTGTAATATTTAAAAGGATTTTATTTATTTTAAATATTTTCCCATTACACAATAACGTTTGGCAATTAAATAATAGGAAATAATTGAATATAATTTCTGTTTCTATGTGGAATGATACTTCTTGCTCTTCTTCTGTAAGCTGAGAATTACGAGGCGCCCCGCATTTAACCCCACAAAAGCGAAAAGCCTTCGCCTAAGTGAATTTCATGCATTAATCGCATTTAGGACCCTGTAAGCCGCTTGTGGAAATGTTAATTGATCGAAATGCACATCCAACACTTGGGGTCCTGACCTTGTGGATGGACCCTTTTCCGCGGGGCGAGTTGCCTGCTCCTGAAACTGGTGCCTGGCTACTGGCTACTGGCTACGGGTACTGTCCGAGCCGAAAGTTAAATTAATTTCTGTCGACAGCACATCGCGGGTGGGAGAATGGAGGCGGTGTGGCGAAAAACTTTCAAATGAATTACATATTCTAAGCACGCGGCTTGGCCAGTATTTGCTTAGCATTGCTGCTGCTGCTGCTGCTGCTGTTGGCCAGCATAATTGTATTTGCTTTGGGCCAGCATTTGTGTTGCTGCCCCTCGCTCTTGCCCCTTTTTTTTCTCAGTTCTCAGTTTTGGGTTCTTTTCGTTGGGCGAAAAGTTTATTTTCGACTTTTTTCTTGTTTGTTTTTTAACTGTTAAATTGTTAAAAAATTACAAATAAATTGAATGAACATCGTCGTCGTCGTCGCTGCGGCAAGGACAACAATGTATTCTGCGGGGGGCGGGGGTGGGGGTAAAGGACAACAATTACATTGTATTGACTTTTCAATTTCATTTTGCGGCAACTTTTTAAAGTGCTCGATTGAAGAAGGCAACAACGACTGCAAAAAGGGGAAACCCCGGCAGGAAGAGAGCTGACTGTGTGTCTCCCTGGGAAATTGGTCTAAATTTTGTTTTTTTTTTTTGGTCAAATGTTTGCCTTTGACTTGGGGCTTCCTTTCTCTCTCTCTCTCTCTCTGGGCTGTTGATGTTGTTGTTGTTGCAGCAGTGCTGCCGTCATTATGCCATTAAGCCCTAAAACGAAACCTATTTGGGTCACATGGAAGAGGAGTCCGTCCGCCTGAGAGCCAAAGTGCTGCTGCGTACCGCCTTCTGCCTTCTGTGCATTAATGGCCGCTTGCAGGACACACACTAGGCTGGGCTGTGGGAGAAAGCCACTGGACAAAGAGCAAGAAGCTTAACGAACGTATAATAAGGGCCGGACGACTACAGACTAAAGAAATGCCAGGAGAGCTCCTGCAGAGCTATTCTCCGCACAAAGGATATCAAATTTAAGTGCACACACACATCAGGGCATCGTCTCCTGCCAATGTTATCAATCAATGGTAGCCCAAGCCTCCCATTCCTTAATTTTCTGACATCCTTATACATACATATATATTATATATACCATATATATATCAAAACTCCCCTCAAATGTCCAACCTAATCGCATTGAATTTAATGTCAAGCCATTTCGAGGACGGAACTCCCTTCGCGCTGGCATATTGGTTTATCAAGAGATTCCCTTTGAAAAGGATCATGAAAATACTTTGAACTTTTTATTGTTCAATTCGCAGACAGATAACATAAAAACGGAGTTCATTTGGTAATTTTCATTTCATAATTTGTTCGGGGGGAAAACTTTAACTTTGACTTTTGCGAGTACGTTGAGTCAATGAGAGTGGGGAAAAGGAAGCTAAATGAAACGAAACGAAACGAAAGGAAACGACTCCCTTAGCCAGTTTATTTAGCTCGTAACTCAATTGTGGTTATAACCGTTGACGGGGAAACGTGGAAATCATAACATACACTCACATGGTCAGAAGAGAATTTGGTAAGACCAAACCGAAGCACTCCTCCTCACGCTTGGCACAAATTCCGCTGATTGGCAGCCAAAATGCGATTAGGCTGCAGTCCGACCAAGTAGAGCTCCTACTTTTTTCTGTTTTTTTTTTTTTTTTTTTTTGTACCCCTCAAACTCAGCTTTAAGGCGCTACGTGATCAAACTGCTTATGACTCGCCGCTTCTCCTTTTAGCCACTTATTTTTTTATTTGTTCGGTTGCGCCGCCTAAATTGCGCTTATCGCATTGTAAAAAGGCAAATTTCGCCACAGACCCCAAGAAGAAGAGCCTGAAAACCTAATGAAAAAAAAAAAAAAACAAAAAATCCAAACAAAAAATCCAAACAAAAAATAGAGAGTAGCGAGAGATGTGGGTGAAGATGGCCAAGTATAAAATTGTAATCCGCTTAGTTGGCCAGCAAAGTGTCTCGTGTCTCGTGTCGTCGTGCTCCACGCTGCCAGCTGGCAAAACTTAATTTGCTGCAGCGCGACCGTTGTGGTAATTACCACATAAATTCTGAAGCAAATTGCTCCTTAAAAAAAAAAAAACAGAAAAATATAGAAAACTTTGCCTCAAGCCTCAATCTGTGGGTGTACGTGAATATTCTGTATGATATTTGCGCACAGAGAAAAAAATTAAGAGAGATTATACGATTAACGATAAACGATATTATTGTAAGTGTTTTGGTACTTTTGACAGGTTTGAAATATTTAAGTTTCAACTAGAAAAATTAATTAAAATGTGTATAAATTCATTTTTTCCAGGAAATTTTACCAAATTTATTGATTTATATCAAAAGGAATTCAATTTTCTAAAAATACTAAACTCACAACATTCAAACCTCCGAATTGCTCCGAATTTATCATTTTATTTCTATTAAAAATCATTGCATACTTTTAAGAGCCTTTTTTAATAGTTTTCTAATCCCATTTACCCGCATTTCTCACTGTGCATAGATATAATACTGACTGAAAGCAGTAAAAAGTAAAAAGCATATTTTTGGCTCAAAGAAGGTCAGACATTAAAGAGATTTTCGGTTTGGCTCCTTGCACCGCTCCATCTCGTTCCACTGGGCTATCATCACTATCCTTGTCTGCGGTCACTGTTCGCTGTTAATCCCCTGCAAGTTAATCCTGCCAACTGGCCCACATCCCGACAAGCGACATGTGAGTATGCGAGAGTTGGCGAGAGAGCTTGCTAGCTGACCGAATTATCAACGCTGCTGCTGCTGCTGCTGCTGCTGCTGCTGCTTTGGAGTTGGCAAAAACATGAGTAGAACTCTGCCGCAGGCTTAGCCAACCGAACTGAGAGCGAGAGCGAGGGGGCAAGGAGCTGCGGTTGAAAAATAATAGGTTTATGCTCTGTGAAATGGCAGAGGGCAGGGGCAAGTGATTGATATGCCCGACATGTCGCCGCATGAACTCTGTCCTCTTTCTCTCTGTGTGTGTCTGTCTGTCTGTCTGTCTGTCGACCAGAATCAAATTCATGGCCTTAAGTGCTTAATGTTTGATGTCTGCCACTCTTCTGGGTGAATGTGGCTCTGTTTACTTGTGTGGTCCAACACTTTCATTTGCATTGAAAGCGCCAACGACGACGGAGGACTGTGGTAAAAGTTAGGCAAGCATTCTATTAAAGTTGCGCATTGGTGTGAATAAAGTCGAGAAGAAAAATAAGTTAAATACTAAAATTACGTTTAATGCCTTTGAATATATGTACATATATGTATGTATGTTGTTGGGCAAACAAAGTTTCGAAAATGTATCACTTTGGCGTGTGACATACATATATGGGCAACAGTGCGTATGAGTTATTTGCCCCAAGAGGGTTATCACTCATACGCACGGTTGGCTGTTATTAACTATTTTATTTACAATCAGAAGAAGGTTTATGGTAAAAGATTTTATAAAATAAAATCAACCTGTTGTTGCGAGCTTCAGGTACTGATAGATTTTCCCTCAAAAAGAGATATAGATTTAACTTTTCTACTTTTTCATCACATTTCCTTTAAAATCCCAAAAAGGTAATAACAAAAAAATGTAGGAACACCAGTGTAAATAGTAACATAGTATTAAGTGTGAACAATATATTAGAAAGCAATTTATATCGATACTATCGATAGAAGATGAAGGATCTGCGATCTCTACTTTTTGAGTTGTCGAATTATTGTATACTTCGGAATACAATAAAAGTTATATCTAAAAAACCACGAGCATATAAAAAGAAGTTTCTGCAACCTTTGCAACAGATTGGGAGTAAAGTAGCCCATTTAAGTAACTGCCCATTTAATCAGTTTGTGAAAGAACTATTTCCCCAAAGCCGCTGGGCACTCAACTTAAGTCGCACACGCTCCCAGCTGCAAATCATTTGCATATATTCTTATCTGACCATTTCTAATGCCCTTCGTCTGCGTCATGCACACTCAAAGGGCTTGAAGATAACATTGGTGGTGGGACTCGAAGGGAACTCGGCTCAATGGCCCTGCAAATGTGTAAAAGGGCGAAGCGCTTTACTAGCTGCTTTTCTTCTCTTCTATTTCTTTTTCTCTCTTTTTCTCATTTTTTGTCTCTTGGTTCTGGGCTCCTTTTAATGCTGCACTTTAGTTGATAAGTCAACCATTCCAGCGACGGACTGAAGCGCTCTTCGGATGACACCTGGCTGGATGCCAACTAATGCGGCTCCTGGTACCCCTTAGCACTGGGTACACAAGTTCCTGCTCCTGCTCCTGCTCCTGCTCCTGCTCCTGCTCCTGCTCCTGCATTTGTAATTGCATTACAGGCAACAACATTGGCGCCGACCTTTAAGCCCCATTCTCATGCCCATTTCTCTACCTTCTCTACCTTTGCCCATTCGCAATCGCATTTTCATTCTCATTCCGCTCAAAGCAAATCCCCTTTTTGCGCTGAAAGCGCGCTTGTGTGCCGCCAACTTTAAGTGGTCCTTTGTGCGGCACGCAGTCGCCTCTCCGATGCTAAAGTTGTTCCTGCTCCGAGCACTTCGGCGGCAACAATGTGGACAGCGCAGAGCAACGTGGCGTATACGCAACGTTGTGCTGGATGGCAGCCATCGCGAATGCCAATTAAAAACGGCAAGCCGCGCAACAATGTGGCAACCTGAAGTGCCAGCCAGCAACTATTTTTGCATTCTCTGTGTGTTCTTGCTACCAAAATTCGAGACACGCTGCCTGCCTGCCTGCCAACTCTCTCTCTCCGGCGCGGCGGTGAATGGTTATAGTTCGGAGTAATCCATATCTGGTCTTAAAACCCCTGTCCCATCTGTCTGCCACTCAACCAGGCCAAGCTATTGGTAAGCTAATACGCTTGCTGTAATCGAAACTCAACCAACCTTCGGGCAAATTGCTTTTATAATTGAAATACTCAAATTACATATGGCCAGCAACTGCAGTTGGCCAATAAAAGTGTTGCACTGCTAAGAAAATATTGGTTTTTTAGGACAAAAAAACTTTAAAGAATGAAACTTGTATGAGAAAATTCCTATTGAAGACCTTAAAAAAACTTTTATAAAAAATAGTGAAGTCCAGAAAGAATATTTAATTAAACAAAAACCAACAACTCTGCCCTGCCTCTTAAATTCTTTTTATATATAAAAACACATTTTATTCTTTCCTTGATTATTATTATTTGTTCAATCCATTTTGTTGCTCAGTGCAAAGCATTTTAGCCAAAGTTAAATCGTCCGGCCAGTAAGAAAATTTCTTACTGCCAAAGAGAGGGCTTAGAAGACAAAGAAAAAGTTGCAGCGGGAGCAGCAGCAGCAGCAGCAGCAGCAAAGGGATTAGCAACAGGAGCAACAGGAGCAGGCGGAGGCCACTGGAGAAGGACGCATAAATTCTAATTAAAATTTGTGTGCCAGGTGGTAAATAAAACTAATTATACATGCGCAATTTTGCTTGGTGAAAGTGCGAGGGGATGCTTTAAAATTGTCGTCTACCCGCCGTATCTCTCTCTCTCTCTCCCTCTCTCTCTCTCTCTCTCATTCTCTCATATTTTCTCTCTGTCTCTTTGTGTCCTGCCATAGAAGTGAACTCTGTTGGCAAATGGAAAAAGTTTTGCTGCGACTCAACTATGTCTGGCACTGAAGTCTTTTTCGGGTTTGAGTTTGGGCTAAAAGCAAAAATTCAACAAAATACAAAATGTTAAAAACAAAACAAAAAAAAAACCGAAAATCGAAAAACGAAAAACGAAAAACGCAAAGCAAAAACTGGAAAGAAAAACGAAACGAGAAAGTTTGGCGAAAACTTTTCACAGGCTGATTGGAGGAGGAGGAGGGAGACCAAAAAGGGGTGTGAGCTATAGAGAGGACCTCCGGCCGGTTGGCAAATCAATGATGCAGCTGCCATAAGACCCTCTAAGCTCAATTATTGCAGGACACAAAACACAACGCAGACACCGAGACATAGTAGACAAAAGACAAAAGACAAAAGAGAGAAACATAGCCAGAGTCTGGCCATTGTTGATGACTTTATCGTTTGGCAGTTTCCAGTTAAACGTGACTCGGACAAAGGCATTCCCCAGCTCGATATAAAAATATATATAAAAATAAAAGAATGCTATAGAATTGAATATGGATAAAACGCTTTATCTGCCTCTGCCTAATAGATATATAAATAAATGCAATTCCGTGCCATTGATCGATTGGCCCGCAAAAGTAGGCAACGAATTGTTCCAGCAAATTCAATTTTCCAAGCTTTTAGAGAGAGAAAACACACACACACATATCGATTTGACGAGGACCGTGTGCCATAGATTTGCTTACTTGTTCCCCATTTTAACAGCGTACTTTGCGTGTAACTCAAATTTAATTTACTGAAACAAAAAAAAGAAATGGAAACTTTGATCAAAGCCTACCCCCGACCCCCTCCCTTCAAAATTGCCTTTGTCACACACAAAACCAAAGTATATATACTATATTTATATATATATATATATATATTTTCTATATACAATAGGGCAATGTACTAAAAATTGTCGAAAGCATTTGCAATTGGCGGGGATAGATGGGTATGGGGTATGGGTATGGGTATGGGTGTGGGGGGTATAAAAATATGGCAAAAGTTGGAGAAAACTTTTCCTGCTCATGTTTTTCGTGTGCTCGGGTCTATCATCTACAGATATTATATACTTTTTGCCATGATTCTACCCGAGAAAGAAAGTTAAAGAGCGTTGAAGCTAACATTAAAGTCCTGGACATGGTATAGGCCATAAATGTCAATTACAGGGTGTGTTGTTGGCCAATAAACAAGAGAACTTGCCACTAAATGCAGCATTAAGTCCCATTAAATGCATTGCGAATACAGCAGCATTAGAGGCACTCGTGTATACAAAAAGCCAAAGTTTCATTGCCTGACAAATTGAAGGCAGTTTGCTAATGTCCTGGCAAATACAATGCGACAAGAGAACAGGATCGACCGAAATAAATCTACGCCCCGTGTGTGTGTGTGTGTGTGTGCCATGTTCCGTGTCCGTAACGAGCCAACGAGTGGCCCAAATACGGATTTATGCCCCGCTCAATGATAAATTGAATTTCACTCAAAATTAACTGTAAGCCGGGGAAAGGAACGTGCTGGGGCTAAGCGAGCAAACCTAAGACGAAGACGAAGACGGAGACGGAGTCTTGAAGATACCCAGAGAGAGAGAGAGAGAGAGAGAGAGATGTCTGCAACATATGCGGCCTATAAAATGTGACAAGGAAACTAACGAAGGCCCTGACGCTCTTGCGGCTTTGGCGTTAGCTTTGGCTAAAACAACACGCTTACACACACACACACAGAAAACCGCACAACTCGCATGTGTGCGACCGCAGCCTCCGAATGAAATTAGGGCAAAACCCGGCCGAGCCACTTGGCCTGACAATTGCCTAAGCATATTTGTCATTTGATTGATTTATTCTGCAGGGCCAACCAACAACAGCTGCCATTAGGTTTGGCCAAGATTGTTTGTTATTTGTTTGTCTTTGCCCTTGTCTTTCTCCTAGGCTAAGGCGCTTTTTTCAAATCAAATCTTCATCGCTTTCATTAGGCCACAGATTTCCATAATTTAGCAGGGACCCAGCACTGACTTTTTCCTGAATGTGTGTGTGTGTGCCCTAAAAAGTAGCGGAAACCCTTAAGTGCCTTGGCGGTTTGTCGCTGAATACTTAATGTGTTATCCGTAAAAGGTCCTGCTGAATCAATAATTTGAAACTAAACTTTATATAGAATGTTATTATGCATATTATGATATTTCTAAAGGTAAAACAACACAAATTAAACTCAATTTAAGCTGATCTTTAAGCTTAAACTGTTTTCAATATTTCCATATGAATTTATTTCAAAATAATAATAATTAATGTCAAATATTATGTCAAAAGTATCCTTATTCTTGCCCCCTTTGAGCCCTCAGTGTGAATGAGATGAACGAAAGGCTTCTACCGGCATGCAGGGGGTTTTCACAAAGGTTTTCACACACACACAAGTGTTGGGAACTAGACAGTGGTTATGGTGATGGTGATGGTGGTGGTGGTGGTGGGTCTACATTCTTTGGTGGCATTAACTTAACTGCTGTTTAGGTGCTAGATTTTCCAGGGACTTTGGGAACAAGGGAACAGGGGAACAGGGGACCTAAGGGGAACTAAGGGATTCTGCAAAACTGTAGAATGGATGGCAGGCACTCTCTGTGCCCCACTCACCTGTTGAGTAGCGCGGCGCGAGTGGCGCATCGCCGGTGGCAATGCAGCCGCCATAGGAGAAGTGGTGACTGCTGGATCCGGTGCCCGAGACCACCGCTATTTCGTCCAGCTCATGGCCGGGCGAGGTGCCGGCGGATACCAGGCGGGTGGATGAGGTCGCCGAGTTGCCCTGCGAATTCTTGCGTCCACGTAGCGAGAGCACCAGCCTTTTGGCTGTGGACATGCCCCCTGACTTGCGATCCTTGCTCTAGGTCTCCTTCTGCTCCTGCTCCTGCTTCTTCTGTTCGTGCTCTCCACTTTTTTGCTTTTCCTGCAATGGAAAAAACAAAAAAAGTTGTGAAATGGTAAAAATGGAAACGCGAAACTTTTTCAATATTCCCATGGTGCCCGGCAAGAAGAAGACTCGCTCTGCCTTCGCTATTTATTTCGTTAATAATTTAGAACAGAGCTTCAAAAGATATGATAATTTCTTTGGAGCAGCGGCAAGACAGGGGAAAGGGGAGAGGGTAGAGCTTGGAATTTTCATTTTCATGCTTTGCCAGCTCAAGACAGCGTCACAGACACTGGGAGCGAGCTCCTTAAATTATGCAAATGCTTGCAATCAAGGCTAAAGAAATGCCACAGAACAACACAAAAAACAAGAAGGGAAGCTAACTTCGGCTTACCGAAGTTTATATACCCTTGCAGATTACAATTGAGCTATGTTATTAAAAACGAAATTCTAAGATAACTTTAAATGGCCGAATCTCAAATTTGATGAAAATATGTTGAGAAACAACCGAGTTATGATTTTTTCTATTATTTCGGTGATGTTCCTATGGCAGCATTAGAATATAGTCGTCCGATTTTCATGAAATTTAAATCAAAACTCTGGAATAATATTAAGTGGCCAAATCTAAAGTTTGATGAAAATATGTTGAGAAACAGCGAAGTTATAGCTTTTTTTTTCAAAAATTTTGCCGATTGTTCCTACTGTTCCCGATTTTTCCTATGGCAGCTATAAGATATTGTCGTCCGATTTTCATGAAATTTAATACGAAATTCTGAAACAATAATAAATGGCCAAATATTAAATTTGGTGATTATATGTTGAAAACTGACAAAGTTATAATTTTTTTTCCAAAATTTTACCGATCGTTCCTATGGCAGCTATATGATATAGTCGTCCGATCCGGCCCGTTCCGACTTATGTAGGAGTGAGAGCATATAGAAGACTACCTGCAAAGTTTCATTCAGATAGCTTCAAAACTGAGGGACTAGTTTGCGTATAATCGGACAGACGGACAGACGGACGGACAGACGGACAGACGGACATGTCTCCTTCACTGCGTTGCAAACTTCTGACCAAAATTATAATACCCTGCAAGGGTATAAAAAGAAGAGGAAAAACGAAACAAAAAAAACAAAAGGAAAATAAAAGAACATCGCACAAAATGATTGCGACATGGAAAATATGAATGGGGATATTAGCATATGAAGGAGATAGAGTAATGACGCTGCGTTTAATGGCTTAAACATGAAACTAAAATCCCTTGAAAAGAGCGTTTACAATTGATTTTAACGTTAGTCACAATCTGCGTCAAGTTGGCGGAAAGAAAAACCCTAGAAAAATCGTTTAACCTTGTCTGAGTTATATTTTTTTTTTTATCTGCTTTTCATAACATTTTGACATTTCTTGTACAAAGAATATATAACTTTTATTATGTAAAGAATTGTAAAAAGCAAAACTAGAACTAATCCCCGGGCAATATGACCTTTGTTTAATGTTAATCTATCTTCAGAAAACATATACATACATATATGCCTAAACTTTAACTAATGAGACCAGGGATACCACTAAATGTCCTTGTCTAAAGAGTCAGACTCTTTAGATTTATAAACATTTTTTTTCCAGGATTTAAGCCTAAAGCCGCTTAGCCAAAAAGGAAACAAGCCAAGAGCAAATTATAGACACGAAAACGAAACCCCAATGTATACATACACACACACACACACCGAAAACCAGGGACCCAGGACCAGACCCTTCCGTCGTACGTCGTCCTTCGTCCTTCGTCCCTTTTCCTTATCATTTTAATATTTAATAAGCAGTGCGCAGAAGGGAAGTGGCAAAAAACGGAATGAAATGAGGGGAACTGAACTCAACTCAACTCAACTCAGCAGCAACTCTAAATATTCAGTTGAGTGTAAACTTGATAAGTTGTCTCTCTGGCAAATGTACAGCATATGTTGGCTTCGCATGGGGGCTGAATTTGTGGAGTGGGTAATGCATATTATTCTATTCCGATATTTACATATTATGCCACTTTAAATGCCTCTGCTGGCTTTCAACTCTTTTGGTAAATGCCATTTGACTGGGCGTATACGTAATATCCCCCAACACACACACACACACAGTAAGAAAAAAAAAAGGAAAATACCAAACCCCCTCCGAACAGTTACACACATTCAACTTTCCTTTTTTTTTTATTTTTTGATACGTGACGAATAACAAATTTGTGGGATTTTGCAGCATTTTGATTGAATGTTGTCGTCGCTGCGGGATAACTCTGAGGAAATTGGTTGGCGGTCGGGGGAGGCACTGGAGCAAACGAGATCCAAATACAAATATGATTTATGAGCCGCAGCCGCCTGCAAGCCAATCGCATATGAAGGCAAGGCGGCGGCTACTATAACTGCAGATGTTGCACAAACAACACACAAGCCAGAAAAATCGGAATCGGAATCGGACGAGGCTTAAGCAGCTTAAGAACTTGTGCTTGACTTATTGCACCATCCGGTTCCCACATTTTCCACACTTTCCCATTTCCCATTTCCCATGATTATGTAAAAGCGATCAAAAATAATAGTGGCATAAACCAAGGTTGATTTTTATAATTTTTTTCAACTGAAAATCTGTGGGAAAAACATATATAGTTATTTCTGTATTAAAAATCTATATAATTATTATCATTAATTTAATATTTTACTAAAATTGAATTTAATATATCCCCTCTCTCGTTTTGCATCACAAATTTTGATACCAATCCTGATTATCGAATTATCATTGTATTAATTTTTGCATATCAACTCTGAAAAGAACCTATTAAATATCCGTTTTTATGCTTCCACCACACCTATATACATACATCCTTGATTACGTAAAGGCGATCAAAATTATTAGCACGAATCCCATCCCATGAAAGCCTGTGGGGAAAAGGTGGCAAAAGTATCCTGGCAGCTATCCAGTTTTTCGCTTTCCTTGGGCCAAGCCCAAAAGGCAATCAAGTGTTGCCCAAAACCTACGTAAACATGAAAATTGAGAGGGAGACCCAGCCTCTAAAACTTGCAAACCCAAAAAAAAACAAAAAGGAAAACAGGAAAAAAGGAAAAAAGGAAAAAAGAAAAGAGAGAACATTTTATGACAGGCAAATCGGGTAAAGGAAAAGGTGGCTGGCGACGGGACGTTTGGAGATCTCGGGCAATTGTTTGCATTGTGCAAGTGTCAACAGCATTTGCAATTCCGTTGCAATTTTTAGCATCTTCGTCGGGCTTTGGATGCAAAGTAACCCGAAGCGTGGAGTAAAAATTGCATTTCCCCTCCTCCTCCTCCTCCTCCTCCTCCAGAACCTTAGCTCGTCGCACCTCACGTGCCTCGTTCTCTACGGTTTCTCGTTTGCAACGCAAAAAAAATGGTAATTCCCGGCTATCGAAGGTGGAAAAACAGTTTGCATCGTATTCCCAGTGAAAGTTTATACAAACCGCATCTGCTATACATATGGACTTTATATGTAAATATAATATATATACGAATATATATGGTAAATACAATTGAAAATGCATATATCTGCACAAATACGAATCAAATTTTCGTGTCAAAATTGTTTTTGTTTGCCGCTACCTAAGCCTGACAGCATTTAATTGCTTTTCGTGCGATTTGAGCTGTATCAGCGTAAAATAACGAGCTTTAGTTTTTAGCTAATTAATGCAAAAAAAACCCCACGCTGCTCCCACGCTATTTTTTCGTATAATCCCCAAGAACAACCAAGAACTCCGGCCATTTGTCCAGCTCGCATTGCAAAAGACGGACGGACAGCTTCGTGCATAAAAAATGAGTTGCCATCAATCTCGCGGACAAAGAACAAACATTTGCAGCACTCCAACGAGAAACTGCACAACAACAAAAAAGGCTACTAATTAGAGGCAAGAGTCGAAATACCCAAGCTTTTCTGCAAAAAAACAAAAAAATAGCCTCTATGTGGCTTCGTTCTAAGCTGATTCTGAAAGTGATTATATCCCCGCCTGGAAATGGCCATATTCCATCTGATTAAGCCAAGTGCGCATTTGTCACACGAATGTGTGCAGCATCCACAAAGAAAAGGAAAGAGGACACGCTGGCGATAGTCGTGGGTCGGTGGAAATGCTGTCAAGTTGCCATGGACAAGTTGATGGAACGCGATCTCGTTCTGACCACATTTTACGCCCCTAATTGCGTACTTTCCTGGCCAAATAAATATAAATAAAAAGCCGGAAAGAGCAAAACTAATTCGAGGAAAAGAAGCGCCATTTTCCCCGCTCACTGGAGCACTAATAATTAAAGGGCTTAGCCACTGAGGTGAGGAATATATACATACATATATTTAAATGCAAATAAGTTTAACTTATGTTGCTTAAAGTAAAAGCGTACAAATTTAAGAAACTTTTAAGCAATATAACTAAATTCCAGTGTAATATGTATATAAATTAACCAGCTGCAAAATATTCCTGTTTTACATTCAGTAAAAGCCATCCTCCGAGATCAAAACAAGTCCAACGGAAACATGATGGCCAACAACATACCGTTAATTGACGCCTCTGGCAAGTATCAGGGTTAAATAAAGTTGAAAATCGCATTTAATGCAAAAATAAATAACGCTTGCCAACAACTCCCCCCCAACATCCCCCATTTGCATTGTGCTAAATTTCGTTGCGGCCTTCCCCCTTCTGGCCTGCTGCTGCGTCATCGATACGCCCCGAAAGCCGAAAGCCGAAAGCCGAAAACCGAAAAGCATCCCCCCTCCCGATCGACCTCATTGCAGCCCCATTTTTGTGCAATTATATCTCAGCCTCGACTCGTTGCCACATTTACCATGCAAATTAATGCAGCTGCCTGCCTGCCTGCCTTCTTCTGCTCCTCGCTGAATTTCATTCGGTTTGTGTTTCTTTTATTTTTATTCGTGTATTATTATTGCGCTTTAATCTTATATCGATTCCAATTTTTTCTCGTTATTGTGTATAATTATCATTGGTGTGTGTGTGTGTGTGTGTGTGTGTGTGTGTGTACCCCCTTGTCGTGGCGGCCGCAAAATGTATAATTGAGCAATTTAATACGAAATTTAGCGATTTACGAAATGGCTTTTGCGGTTGCTGCACAAATATTTAATTGTAGTTAAGCTTTGGGTATTTTGTTAATTCTATTACAACAACGGCTATCATCTGCTGCCCCCTTTCCGCTCTAAGAATAACCCACAAATAAAATAACAAAAACAATTAGAGAAACAACAAGAAAGCAAGCACAAGCCAGGAGCGAATCCACCTTCCCTTTGAAGGTGAATCCTCTTGCATCTTGGAAACCGAGCAAACGTGGCGCACGAACTGCAATTTATAACTGTACATACGTGAGCAGTAAGCCAGCGGCGAAATCCAGCGCTACCCAACCCAAGGAACCAAGGAACCAAGGAACCACCCAGCACACCGCCTATCGGAGGCCAGCGATGGGAGGTTCCTAGATATGATAGATGTTGTATCTAGATAGCTGTATCTATCGGTTGCATTCACTTCTAAGTAACCAAAATTCACTTAACATCCAATACTATTCACCTTGCTCGAATCTGTAAAAATCAGTAAAAATCTTTCGAGATTTTAAGGGGATTTATTTTTAAATTTTTTACTTGTTCAGTCTAGCTTTTAATGCCTTAGTTTAGTTATTAAAAAAATAAATGGAATACCAGTTTAAGAAGTCTTTTGAATTCAGTAAACGTTTTAGATATTTTAAATAATCAATTTTGTTAAAAAGATTCTTAAAAACTTTGTACAGTTTTTTTTTTTTTTTAACTTAAACATTTCTTAAAACATGATTGTTAATTTTTTTTTTTTTGTATTTTTCATTCGTAAAAACATTGTGTGCCCCACCTGGGTTAAAATGGTATTTTTTCCACCACTGGCTGACTGGCTGAGACCCTGTGGCACATAAACATTTTGTTAGCTGCGCTTTAGTTCGGACCAACGCTGGTGCCTTCGCCTTTGTGCAAGGTGCCCGCATCCGTGGCATCCATCCTGCAGTTTTCCCCTTCCCCTTCCTTCCGCGTCATCGTATCTTTATCCCCAGACCTTTGCTCATCCCAAAAAACCCACCCAATCCGCACTGATGGCGCTACACTTTTTGTGATTCGACAGAGCGCATATAAACAAAAGGGTTGCGGCGTTTCGTGCGAAAAGCGGGCAACAGAAACAAAAAAAAAAAAAAA